>PVIA01004043.1:0-149516 GCA_004024845.1 Tonatia bakeri
CTCTGTGCTAAACTCTCTCTCTGCCCTGTGTTTCTGTCACCTGGGCCAGCCCTTATAAAGGTTTTCTGGAATCCTTCTGGAATCAATACGATTGCTGCTTTCTCCATCCAATCAGAGCTGGGCAGCTCTGATAACTCAGAGAAGTTCTATTCTTTCCAATCAGCACGGTGCCTTTTGGGCCAAACTGTAAGGATTTGGAATCTTCATCTGTATGAGAATGGACCAATCAGGGACCAAAGCTGAAGACTTCCCTTCATATAAGACAACTCCACTCTGACTGGGAGGATATACTTTTCCTTTCCACCAAAAATGGAAGACTGTGTTTCCCTGGCTGAGCTGAAACACTGAAGATGTTTTTCTAGTACAATGTGAAGCAGAGTATGGTGGAGTGGAGTAGGGTCTGGTGGGAGAGGCGCCTGGCCCCAGAGCCACTTGGCACAAGAGCTGTTCTATAGTCGTGTTGTAACACGGTTGAGCTGTTTTGCACTGAATAAAATGTCCTTCTTCACTGCATGCCAAGTCGGGGATTCTTCTTGGTGGTGACTCGGTGCCAATAACTATCAGTTGACACCAAATATGATTGCTTGATTATCAACATCGATATTGTAATGACATCTGACAGGAACAAGTTTAAACAAAGAGTTAATGTTGATATAGAAATGTGTTGGCTATTTTCTATGATTATTAGAGCATAAATAGTTGAGCTCTGCTCTTTAATAGAGGTCATTGAAATGCTGTTTCCTAGAAAATAAAACAATAACAACCACAAAAAAAAAAAACCTAAACTGCTTTAATTCCAATAGAAAATTATTTCAATTGTAATTTTATGTAGGTATCACCACTAAATTTGTTGATTGGTTAATAAGTTCTAAAAATATGTAAAAATTCCCTGAGGCTCCTTTTTATTTGCATATATTAAATTGAATATATGTAAAATAAATAATCTCTTGCTATTTTTCTTATCCTTGAAAAAGAATGGTCATATTTTATAGGCTTTTTATTCTGTTACATTTAAATATTTTCATATTATGTCACCCAACATACAAGCAAATGTATTTAATGTCATGGAACTGATTTAAGTTACTAAAATTTAAAGGTCATTCTCTTATTAAATGCAAGGTCACAATATTATGTCCTCTTAGTTTGTGACATATTCCATCAACTTTCCTAGTAGAGATTGATCTCTACCCTCCTTCTGCCATCTAGATTGTCAGATATATCGTTTTATTAGGATTGACCTGTCAACCATGAGATGTTATCAGCTATAGCCCTGGAAAATAAAAATTGTTTGTATTTTTTCAGAGCTCCAGTATGCGTTCAGGCAAATCTTTTATTATATATCCTACATTATAAGGAATCTCTAGGTGGCCATTCATTGTAGTTCAAGATCAAGACCCTTAAATTAAAATGAATATTTGCAATGTATCATATTTGAGTAAAAGTGCAATTAAATGTTAAAAGACTTCCTTGAGAATATAAGGTGCTACATAACACTGAAATAACCCATTCTATGTGATAAAAGTTCCTATGTGAAAATAATTATTTCCATACTTCAGTATTGTTTCTCTTTTCTCCTATTAGAAGTCATTTAGACCTTGTAGATATCATCATTTGTATTTTATGAAAAATGTTGTTCTTATATTTTCAGGTTTACAGATGGATTGCTTTACTGCTAAGAAAATCTGTTAATAGATATTGTTTTCATATGCAAGTAGTAATGCTAGACATTATGAAACTAATTTATTAAAGTGATAAATATATATTATATATATATTTCACTATATATGTATAAATCACTATAATAGGTGTGTATTACAGTGCAAACTATAACAACAAAGCAGCATAAAAAGACTTTATGAGCTAAGTTTATGGCCTTAGTAGAAGGTCCTTAAGCTGAAAAGAATAAGAAGAGCTCCTGGTTAAGTAGCAAAATAAATAAATTTCATAGATATGAAATTTCATGATGCCTTTGGGGAAGTTTTAATAACATGATAATTCCAGAATGCAAATGTATGTGTACAGATGGGTAAAAAGTAGTAAAAGTCAGCAAAAGAAGAAGCTGGAAAAATAGAGGCTACATCATAACAATACCACCCCACATGTCAAATAAGACATAATTATTTTAGACTATGGATGCACAGTGAACTCTGGTTGTTCAGACATTACTTGTTGAATACTCATGAGAATAACCTGGCCTTAATTGATGATACCCTAATTCTGCAGTCTTCCAGATTCACCCTTCAAAAGGACTGCTACCCAATATATGAAAACAAAATATATAGATCTGTTAATTTACTTTCCTTGCTTGTATGATCTATTGGAGCTCCTTGAAGGTCAAAATTGTGTTTTATTCAACAGTCTATCTTCACTTAACATAAACTGTATATAAGATGTTCAGTATTATTCAATCACCAATAACTGATTGACAAATAACTGAATGTTTGGCAATTCCCTTAGGAATGTTCCTTTAGGGTGGAAGACAATAATGATGATTTTTTTGTAAATGCCCACCTTGGAGGTGGGGTCAAGATGAAAAAGCAGTTAAATCTTGTGCTCACCTCCTCCCAAGGATGAACCAAAACTACAACCAATACCATAGAAACACTAAGAATAATAAATCAATACTATGAACAATTATACACCAATGAATTGGGCACCTTAAAAGAAATGGATAAATTCCTAGTCCTACAATCATTCAGGAGAGAGTAAGAAATAAATGAAAAATCTGAAAAGATTGATGACTACTAACAAAATTGAATCACTTATCAAAAAACTCCCAACAAATAAAAGTTTACGTCCATATGGCTTCACAAATGAATTCTACCAAATATTTAAGAAGAATTAATACTTATACTCCTTAAAGATGTCAAATAATTGTAGAGAAAAACTACTTCCAAACTCATACTACAAGGCCAGCATCACACTGATAACAAAAACTAGACAAATAAACACTACAAAAAAATAAAATCATAATCTAATCTAACTGCTGAACATAGACAAAAAATTCTCAAAATACTAGCAAACAAAATTCAACATTACATTAAAATGATTGTAATGCACAATCAAGTGGGATTTACCCTAGTATGCAAGATTAATTCAATAATCACAAATATACCATATTAATGAAAATAAGAGATAAAAATAATATGATCACATTAATAGGTTGAGAAAAAGCATTTGACAAAATATAGCATCCATTTATGATAAAAGCTCTCAGCAAAGTGGGACCACAGGAAACACATCTTAATAAAATAAAGGCCATATATAAAAAACCCACAACTAATTTCATAGTCAGTGGTAAAAAAGGTAATTTTTTTCTCCTAAGTTTAAGAAAAAGACAAGGATGCTTACTCCCCACTTTTATTCAACATAGTGTTGAAAGTCCTAGCTACAAAAATCACAATAAAATAAATAAAACACATCCAAAATGGAAAAAAAAAGAAGTAACAGGTACTGTTTGCACGTGATATGACAACAACAACACCTGAAATACTGAACATTCCTTAGGCATTGTTATGAGTTAGAGCTCTGAAAACAATAGTGCTTGTGTTATGGGACTCAAACTTTACTTCATGTTAAAACATCATCACCAGAGACCTACCACTTAAATGTCAAATCAGTAAACAAATAAAATAGAAACAGACCCAGAGGTACAGAGAACAGACTGATGGTTGCCAGAGTAGAGGAGGATTGGAAGACTGGGTGGAAAAGGTGAAGAGATGATGGAAAAGTAGAGATTAGTAGTTACCAAATAGTCGTGAGGATGTACAGCATAAGAATGGGAGTCAATAATATACTAATAACTGTGTATGGGCCAGGTGGCTACTGGAAACATTGGAAAGAACACTTTGTAAAGTAGATGATTGTCTGACAACTATGCTGTGCCTCTGAAACTAATACAAAATAATATAGAATGTAAACTACAATTGAAAGAAGTAATTTTTTTAATTTTAAAAATTAAAGTAAAAGAAAGAGATATTCACACTTTAAAAAATGTTAAATTTAGTCCTGAGTCACAAGACCGGGTTCTAAGATCCGTGCAGGTCAGTTAAATAGGTACAGGTGTTGCACACTCTATAAATTAGGCTTAAGGGCTCAGTTAAAGGGGAGGGTAAGTATTTCTTTAAAGATAAAAATAAACACAATCTCCAAAAACCTAACATGTGAAGTCTTTGCACTGACCAAACCAAAACAAACTTCTGGCTAAGTGAAAGACTGAGGTAAGTTTCCCTGTTTATCGCTGCAAGACCAAAAGAAAGAATTCTTATCAGTAACTTCTTTCACTCTAAAATTATACCATTTGATTCTCCTTGGAATTCCTCGTTCTGCACACTCACTTCCTTACATGATGGTCATCTCCTTCAGTTTAAAAAAATTTCAACAGTTCTATTGACGTATAATTGACATACAGAAAACTGCACATAGTTAATATATACATTTGATGAGTTGGGACATATGCAAATATCCATAAAACTGTAACCACAATCAAGGTAATAGACATATCCAACACCTTCAAAAGTGTCTTTATGTTTCTTTGGTTTTATTTTTTAAATTTTGTGAGGTTTTTGTTTTGTTTTGTTTGTGGTAGGAACACACCATCAGTGCATAATATGACATTATTAACTACAGGACAATGTTGTAAAGATTTCTAGAACTTATTCATCCTACATGACTGGAATACTATATTCACTGAACAGTAGCGCTTCACTCCCAGTCCCTGGTCACCACAGTTCTACATTCTGTTCTATAATATTGACTATTTTTATGTCTCATATAAGTGGAGTAATGAAGATTATGCCCTTTTATTAGTGGCATATTTTACTTATCACAATGCCCTCCTAATTCATTCATGTTGTGATAAATGGAAGAATTTCCTTATTTTTATGGCTGAATAACATACCACTGTGGGAACATACAATATTTTTTTATCTATTCATCCGTCAGTGGACATTTAAGTTGTTCCTGTGTCTTAGCTATTGTGCAGAATGCTGCAAAGAATATGGCCGTGCAGGTATCCTTTCTGAGATACTGACTTAATGATTTAGATATACATCCAGGGCGGGATTATTGGATTGCATGATAGTTTACTTTTAACAGTTTGAGGAACATCCATACTCCTGTGTTTTCAACAGCAGCCGCAGATTCCACACACCCGCTAACAGGGTTTGAGGTTCCAGTTACTCTAGATCCTCATCAACATCTGCTATCTAACTTTTTCCTGATAACAGCCAACCTAGCGTGTATCAGATGATAACTCTTCATAGCTTTGGTTTGCATTTCTCTGGAAATGAGTGATTTTAACCATCTTTTGATACACCTATTAGCCATTGGTATGTTTTTTAGGGAAATATATATTCAGGTTCATTGCTTATATTTTTAATCAGGCTGTGTGTGTGTGTGCATTTGCTATTGAATTGCAGGAGTTTCTTATATTTTGGGGATATTAAGCACTTATCAGATTTTTGATTTGCAAGTATTTTCTCCTATTTTGTAGTTTGCTTTTCATTCTGTTGATTATTTTCTAAAATCATATAATCATTACAATAGACACAGAAAAAATATTTGACAAAATCTGACATACTTTCACAAAAAATGCTCAATAAATTAAGTAATAATGGACATAGGTGACAAGTCTATGGCTAACTAATATCAGTCTCAAATGTAAAAATCGAAACCTCTTCCTGAAAGATCAGGAAAAAGACAAGAGTGCCCACTCTCTCAAGTTCTATTCCACATAGTACTGCGAGTTCTAACCAGAGCAATTAGGAGAGAAAAAGAAATAAAAGATATCCACATCAGAAAGTAAGAAATAAAAGTATCACTGTCACAGATGAGGTGATCTTATATGTATCAATTCTTACAGACTTGGGAAAAAACTGTTAGAATGAATATTCAGTGAAGATGCAAGATATAAAATCAACAAAGAATTGATTGCATCTGTGTGCACTAATAGTGAACTACCACCAAAATAAATTGGAGAACAATTTCATTTACAACAAAATCAGAAATAATAAAATATATAGAAAAAAACAAGTAGGCAAAAGACATGTACTGCTAAAAACTACGAAATATTGATAAAATAAATAAAGGAAGGCATAAATAATCAAAAAGGCACCTATGTTCATGTATCAGAAAACTAAATATTGTTAAAATGTTTATTCTACTCAAGGCCATCTACAATGCAATGTTATCCCCATTAAAATTCCAATGGCAATTTTAGAAAAAGATCCTAAAATTTATATTGAACCACAAAAGGTCCATAATTGCCGAACTCATCTTGGGAAAGAATAACGAAGCTGGTGGCATTGCACTTCCTTAATTATAAATGTATACAAAGCCATGGTTGTTAAAACACTTTCACACTGACATAAATATAGACATATAAACCAGTGGAACAGAATACAGAGCCCAGAAATATGCCCAAGCTTGTCTTTATTAATTGATCTTGGACATGGACACCAAGAATACACAGTGGAGAAAAGAGAACCCATTCAAAAAATGATATTGGGAAAAATAGATTTCCATGTGAAAAAAAAAGAAAGAAAAAGCAACTGTACCCTGTCTTACACCTTATACAAAAATCACTTCAAATGGATTAAACACTCAAATATAAGACCCCAAACTATAAAACTACTGGAGCAAAACATAGAAGAAAATCTTCTTAACAGTGTTCTTGTCAATTATTTCTTGGCTATGACACCAAAAGTGCAGAAAACATAACCAGAAACAGACAAGTAGGACAGTATAAAACTAAAAAGCTTCTTCAGAGCAAAGGAAACAATTGCCTCTCTCAGTTTTAAATATTTTGTTCTGAATTGTTAGCCTTTTTGACCTCAATATGCAGTGTAGCTGAGCTAGCAAATTTCACGTTATCTTTATAATTGGGAAAACTAATATCTTTAGTCCTACCTAGTCCATCAGAAGACCTTCATTTGTACTGGACCAGTCTCTCCAAGATCATAATAAAAAAGAGGGAGAGAACACTGAAATATCTGGATTCCATGCAAAAATGTGAAGTTACAAGAACAACTTCATTTTTAAAATTCAGGGTATTTTCCTTAAGAGCATTCTAAGCCAGCAGGTGAAGGTAAAGACAAATCTCAGGATGCTTCTCTCACAAAGAGTGACATAAAGCATTCCCTATGTTGGATAACACTGTAAATTATTTATTTGTTTTTATTTCTACCTTATTTGTTCCATATTCGGTAAGCTCCTGATGTTTTGCTCACAAGTTAGTAAAATGCCAACTGTCAACTCGTAGACAACATGTATCATTTGGGCAAAGACATCCCTTTATTGCCTTAAACAGTTACACTCAATATTCATCCTTGAGAGCGATTCCTTGAGCAGACCTTCATATTGGGTTTGTTAAATATCAGAATCGATATTGACAATGTATTCCTAAGATTAAAAGTCACGTAGTTTTTATAAAGTTACTTCTTGTAGGAGTGAGGTGCATCAAGAAAATGAACTAATGGCCTCAAACCACTTTTAAAAATGTTTGCTATCTTTTTTTACTTATAACATCACTGAGAAACTTTATCACTTAAATTGTGTTGAGATTTGATATTAATAGTTAGCTACAGCGTAATCCAGAAATAAAAATATACTAAATAGATTTAGGAACATGTATTTCTAATGTATATATACTTCTTATAAATCCAAAATTCATATTTATTTTAAAATACTTAGAAAATGAAACCAGTTTATCTAATTTTTGCTAAATGTGCCAAAAACATTTCATGTAAAAATAAATATTGAGGCATGAAAACACTTTCAACTTAGTTTTCTAATGTCTTAAAAATCATATCAGTTTTACAAATCACTATTTCTGAGGACAGAAGTATAACCATTCTTCTTCCATTTACCCCATGCTTATGATAAACAAAAAGTACTTCAAGCACAATAAATGGAACTTCCCTTCTGGACCATTTTAATATAAAATATATCAATTAAAATCATTTTTATATTTTTACTTAAGCTTAGATTTCACTAAAATAACTTTACATGGGAAGCCCTGGCCGGTGTAGCTCAGTGGACTGAGCGCGGGCTGTGAACCAACGCATCGCAGGTTCGATTCCCAGTCAGGGCACATGCCTGAGTTGCAGGCCACGGCCCCCAGCAACCGCACATTGATGTTTTTCTCTCTCTCTTTCTCCCTCCCTTCCCTCTCTAGAAATAAATAAATAAAATCTTTAAAAAATAAAATAAAATAATTTTACATGGGAGAACTATTTGACATATGATGATAATACTTTAGAAACAGTCTCTGACATTCACACCTATATTAATGGATACTTCACAGTCTACTTAAATAAATTTTCTAGTATACACCAAATCATCTGACAAAACAAATCCACAATGCCTAATCTGTTTTGAGATCAGATCATCAATATTTACTATTACTGCCTTTGGGAAATACATTGATTTTTTTAACTGTTTAAATCAGTCATAGTACCTGATAATAACATTTAAGCAATACTTGATGATTTTTCACTTATTGTTGATTCTCTGCATGACTACTTCGTAAACAAAACATTTCTTTTGTTTAAGAATTAAGAACAAATGTGTTTGTGTTTCATCCAGTGGAGCAGAATTTAAGAAGAGAAATAATAATACTTCAATGCTGGCTTCTAAGCTATGGTGTTTATAACTTAAAAGTTCAGTTCTCACCATTCTGCTGCCAAGTCTGTTTGTTATGATCACAATAACAAATGTTAGCCTTTGAAAATCATTATTACAACTAAAAGCTTGGAACAGCATGATAAAGCTGTTAGCAACATCTTGAATCCCATTTTAAGTTAGCTCTACTACCAAATAACACTTTAAATGGTTTCAAATAAGCTATCGTAACTGATTAACCAACATCAGTTTAGGAATTTTTTTTCCAGTGTTCTACTGTGTGACTCTTGGCATCAAAAGTATAGCAAGCACTTTATATTTGTGATGAATAAAAGTACCAAGTTCTAAAATACCGCTAGCCTCCCTGACGGATGTGACTCGGTTCCTCGGGCATCATCCTGCACAGTGAGAGGTCGGTTCCTGGTCAAGGCACATGCCTGAGCTGCAGCGCTGGGAGCTACAACAGAAATCTGATTGATGTTTCTCTCTCGCATTAGCGTTCCTCTTTGTCTCTCCCCAACTCCCTCTAAAAATAAATAAATAACCCTTTAAAAATAAAATAAAGTAAAATACCAGTGGTTCTTGTGATAGGGTAAATATCTCTCTCCATGCAATGCTCTCCCCAAAATTAAAGTAACATTTTATTTCTCCCTCTGAGAGTTGGCTAAGGAAAGAAAATCACTTTTTTTTTTCAGTTGAAGTGAAAAAAATTGCTTCATAAGTTCATTTGTTGCAAGAGCCATTGCTTGAGAGGCAATGCAGCAAGTATAGCTCAGAGATAAATCACGATATATTCTTTTTTGAGTTCTATGATGTCCATAAACATATTTCATAGTGTCCACATGGTAAGGCACTTTCAAATTCTGGAAGAATAGCTCCTAATTGCATTTGCCTGTGAGTCACATCAAGTGGGTAGAATTATTGCTTCTGCTATTGTTCCAGCAACTCCACCACAAGAAAGTTTACGTGAGTTTTCAAAGCTAAGGCTTTAGCGCTCTTGAACGAAATCAGGATTTTGTTGCCTGCAGTTGAACAGAGGCATATTCCAAAGATAAAGGCTGGTGAGGAAGGAAAAAGTCTTTGTTAAGATGTTGCACAAATAGGACGAATGAGGAATCCCTGACTGCAGGCTACTCTTTTCTCTAAAACACAGAAAAAACCTGTTTGTTCACAAAAAGAAACCCAAAAGCATGCCCAGAAACCTCGCCCCGTCCTTATCGGTCCTTTTGGAGCCCCAGGGGGCTAAGCGTCTGGATTTCTGGCCTCGGGGTTCTCTCTGGAGTCTGCACGCAGTCCATGCCATCAGGGTTGCATCACGGCTTCTCGAGCTGATGATAGCTTCTGCCGCTGGGGACGTGGGACCTCTGCCAGTCGCTACAGCTGGTCACCCTCATGGGGTTTAGCGTCCGCTGCCTGGTCCTGTGGTGTCCAGGGTCCCACAAGTGCTCCAGCCCTCATCTGTTCCACGGAACCCATAGGAAGAGACAGGGCAAGTCTCTGCCTTCCCTCCTTTTAAATCTCCAGGCCCAAGCAAGCTTCCACGCGCTCTGGGAGCCTTCAACTCTCCTGTCAATCTCATCCTTTTCCCAGGATGGACTGGCAGGTCTGCACCTACCCTTGCTGCCTATTAACCTTTAGGAGCTTGTGGCTCCCTTTCCTCCTGTTTCCCCTTCAATCAGGAACCGGAAGGGGAAAGGAGGGCTTTTTGTTTACCAAGCATTTCACTAGCCTCCTGCATACTGAGCACAATAACTTCCTCCTGCCTTGTCTCTGGCCCCGGGGACAGGGAGTCTGTCTTCATGTTCTAGGTTGTTTCCCTGGGGAATGCAGCCTGTCTCTCCTGCTGCCTGGGAGTCCCTCCCCTCTGCTCCCAGCTCCATGCCAATGTCATTAGGATCCTCTGATGAAGGCCTGCCAAGCAGGGCAGGAGCTTGGGAAAGCCTGACACTCTCTAAGGTGCTGAAAGTAAGAATTGTAACACCTGCATATGGGTGGATGGAGGAAGAACAGGGTTATAAGGAGATAAATGGCAATAGAAAAATATACAGTTAAAAGAATCTTAAAAAATACTGTAACATTAAATTATATATATCTCCATCCATTTTTTAGCAAGAGCTGTTGCTAACCCCTGACAGCTGTGAAACGCAGTTTACTCACGGTCAGACATTGTGCAGATAGGTGGCAACTCAGTCCAATACAGTCCTAGTTCTGTTTATTCCTATTCCACCATGGCTTCTTATTTAATTATTTTATCAATTAAAATGTATTTACTGAGAAAAATGCAACACCTGCATAGAGAGCCATTCCTCATACAGAAGGCATTTGGTTTCTGTAAAATCCCAGGAAACCACTTTCCTTTGCATAAGTCATTTTAAATGCACAGATAATTCGGTGTGTGCTCTCCTTTCACCTGGAACTCTTTCACCTGGAGGGCTAGGCACACTCTAATCACGTCAAGATGGTAAATACTGATAACTGCTGTCCTACTGGCCAGGGGACCCAGCTTTGTAGTAATTAACGTTTTACGATGCTCAAGCACCATAAACTGGATTGCACCATAGGGAGAGACTGGAATCATCATTGCGTAATTCCCTTTATATAGTCCTAGGCATCCCTCCTTTCAGGGAACAGCACGCAATGCAGAACATACTCCTGAATGTTCCTAATGGAGATTGCGAGTTTGTAGTCAAACTTGTAGCACAGCCTGTGCCATGCCTCTGGCCAGGAAGGAGCACAGCCAGAAGTCTGTGCCGGCCGTGGGCTGTCAGGCTCCTGCTTCTGCGTCATCAGGAAAGGAGAGCTGACCACTGCCAGGGCCACTGCCAGGGCCCCTGATGCCATTTGGAGCAGGGCCACATCGGAAGCTTTAGTCGCCAATTCACAATCCAAAGGCTGGGACCAAGGCCATTGCTGGCACTGGTGGGGAGGAGTGTCAAGTCACTTTTTAATTAAAACAATTCTTTGGTACATGAGAATAATTTGATCAAACTGAAAAGTTTCTAATACCATAATTGATTAATTAATCCCAGGCTATTAAGAGTGAATAGGCTCTATTCTTCAAATAATTCACGAAGTCCATACTCTTATGTGAAAATCAAAGGGTCTCACCACCACTTTAACCTAGATGATGATTATCCTCTTTTGATACTACAGTTGTAATCAAATCAACAGTTAAGGATTTGAAAATAAAAATTGATTGATTAAATAGTTTTTTTCTGTGATTTTGGAAGGGGAAAAATGCTCCTAAACTTTGCTATTTCCAGCAATCAATTTATTTCCTTAAATTAATAAAAAAACTAAAAAATAAAACATAAAATTGAGCCATATAACACACAGATAAATAATATTTTGGTGCTTGGTATATTTTCTATTTTTCTATTATAAATGCAGTGCATTCGCCCTTTAGTAGAAGCTTTTGGATATTTCAGCTTTGCATAGTAAAATTATTAATAGTTATGTATTTTTCCAAATTTACTCAACATGGTAATGAAGGTGAATGCCGACATCTTCATGCATTTTTGGGACAGCCACTAATGTTATGATATGGTGTGACATAGCTACATAATAAATTTTGTTTCTTAAACATGAATATCATTAAGCACTTAGTCAAATGTCTTTGTAAATTTATCTGTACTCTGAAAGATTAAATTGAGTATACAAACCCAATGCTGACAGTCTCTAACCCTCTTTTTTCTTTTTTTGGAAGCAATCCTGCTAGCTGCTTCTTCTTCTTCTTTTTTTTTTCCCCCTCAAAACATATTAGATTTGGTTTTATCATAGAACACACATATCAGAACAAAGTGCTTTACACACAGCTACAAATCATTTTGGGGGATAAAGGTGTAAAAAATTAATCAGCGTGCAATGGCTTTAGTTCTGACATCCCGTCTAATGGATTCGATGCCAGCTGACAAAGGAGTTTTGGCCTTCAGAGGAGCTTCCTCTAGGTGGCTGCCCAGATTTCTGCAGCCTTGGGCCTGGGCCTCTGTGACACAGGTCTTCTGTGGGTGTGGCAGTCTGGGGACTGCAAGGCCCCTGTTTGCAGCAGGCCTGGGTTTTGGCCTCAGTGGTCAAGGATACATTCTGGGGAGACATTTATGCAGTGTATGGTGAAGGTACTTTGACTGATCGAATGTGTCAAAAGTAGTTTGTGAAGTTTCGTGCTAAAGATTTCTCACTGGTCAATGCACCAGGGTCAGGTAGACGAGTTGAAGGTGACAGATCAAGTCAAGATACTACTTTATTTTGCCATGAATAATGTGCTCCTATATAAAGTGTGCACCTACATTTTTGGCTCAAATTTTAAAAAAATTATCTTTTGTTTTAATTTTTTAATTTAATTTTTATTCATCTTTATTTAGAAACAAAACTGATTATCATATTTTAGGGTATAATTTTGCCTACAGATACTGTTATTGCTTTCTAGGGTTACACTTTTAACACATAATTATAAATAAAGTAATAAAACCATATATGCATTTAGTATATATACGTGGGAATTAGTACTACCTGTATATAATGAGCATCCTTTTTTTTCCCTCAAAAACTTGGGCAAAACCATGCAGTAATTGAGAACAATCCATGTTGTATACCATACAGGAGATAGCTGACATACTCAAAATATCCAAATCAGTAGTGTTATTGGTGAAAACAAAAAAATATGTATTTTATATCACACAAAAAGAACACTAACTTTTTGGCTAAGTCAATATCACACTTTGCTTATCCATTTACCTATTGGTTGCTTCCAATTTGAGTCAGTGATGAATAAAGCTGACACAATCATTCATGAGCAAATTATGTGTAGATATAAGACTTTGACTCATTTGTTAGAGATTCCTAGAACCACTGGATTATGTAGTAAGGCAAAGTTAGCTTTGTAAGAAACCACCAGCCTGTCTCAAAGGGCAACTGTCACATTTCCAGGAGCAATGACTGAGGATTCCTGTCGCTCCTTATCCTTGCTAGAATTCGGTGTTATCCGTGGTTTTACATTTTAGTCATGCTAATAGATACATAGTGGTATCTCATGGTTTTAATTTATAATTCACTCAGGATATATGATGTTGGACATCTTTTTATTTACTCATATGCCACCAGTATATTTTTGTGGGATATTTATTCACATGATATGCCCATTTTTAAACTGGATTGTTTGTTTTCATATTAAGTCAGGAGTTTTTTGCATATTTTGGATACAAGTCCTCTATCACGTAGGTATTTTGCAAATACATTTTCCCAGTTTTTATCTTACCTAACTTAACAGTATGTTTCATGTTTGTCCCAGAACAAAAGTTTTTTTTCATTTCAAAGAGATCTGGCTTACCAATTCTGTCTTTCATGGATCATGCTTTTGGTGTTGTATCAAATAGAATTTATATTGCCAAATCCAAAGTTACTTAGATTATCTCCTATTTTGGCTTCTAGAAGTTTTATAGTTTTGTGTTGCACATTTAGGTTTATGATCCATTTTGAGTTAGTTTTATAAAGGTCATATCATTTTTTACTATAACTTATTCTTGTTTATCCTGTTTTACTATAAACTGTAAGAACACATGAACTATTCCCTATTTCAAATCATATCCCAAATACCAATCCCTGTGTCTGGAATCAGTAAGTATTTTTTAAATGAATACACAGGAGAAATAACAGCACCTATATGAGTTAATTCTGTAGCTACACTGTTTTTATTCCTGATTATTTAGTTGTGTTATTTAATTCTCACACTTTGAAGTACCTTGACAAACAGATCATACTATAAGAAAGACATCATCACCCTGGCCTGTGTGGCTCAGTTGGGTGGGCATTGTCCCACAGATGGAAAGGTCAGGGTTCAATTCCCATTGGGGCACATGTTGCAGGTTTGGTCCTCAGTCCGGGGGAGTCAAAGAGGGCACTGATCCACGTTTCCCTCTCACATCCTTGTTTCTCCCCCTCTCTTTCTATCTCCCTTCCTCTCTCTTTGGAATCAATATAAAAAAGGACATCATTAAAGAAAAAAATATTTGAAATGCTATAAATAATTGAATTCCAAGCATCACAGTACTTTTTCCTATGTAATGTTTCTCTGTTGAAAATAGGAGTAAAGAAATGTGTGGCAAATTGCAAACAGTAACCATTTAAATAGACCAGATATTTACAATAACGTTTATAATGTGCAAATATCCAGACGTTTTCATCTCATATAGGAAGGATAAATGATGATGAAAAAATAAATATAAAAACTACATTTAAATTCCAAAACAATAGAAAAAATAAAATACAAGTAAAAATACATTTTTGAATGGAGGCCATACCAATTATCTGCATATTTAAGATATATGTTGCTTACATTTTTTTTTTAAATGAAGATTTGTGGCAAATTTTGTACACAAAATATGTTCAAACAAGCTCAACCACAAATGTTTTAAACTATTCAGGTATACCTATCTTTGGACATGATAAGAATAAGTTACACTTTTAAAGGATTAGCAGTTTCCTATATAAAAAGATACATGTATCAACATGTAAGCCCAGCATTTTCATAAAAAGATACAGAATTTAAACTGTGCTAATAGAAATGCCTTACACTTTGATGATATCATAAAATTGGGTCCAGAAAGCACTGTTAGGGTGCTCTGAGTAATTGAAACAGGGCTTACACAATTGCAAATGCCTTGGAATGAGACGGCAGAGACCACTTAGTAGGGTAATTCAGCTGTATATGGGAGCGAAGGGACTGCGCAGCTGTCCTGCTTGGACTGACCTGTAGTGAAATCTGTGTGGAGTAAAACATAGGAGAAATTTATTATGATATCTGAAAGCAACTAATAATATAATGAAAATTTTAAAATTATCATAGAATAAAAGGTATTCTGAAAAAGTATATATTTAAACATTAATTCAAAATCCTACTATTAGTTTGTATATTAAGTATAAGCTAAGGAGAAAATATTTATTCATTTTTACATTTTATCTTGTTAGATTGACACATTCAATGTATTCGTGGTCAACCTGAAGTAATATTATATTTTACAGTAGGAAAAGAGTTGAAGATACATTTTTTATAAAAGATTTTTTTCTGAAATTAGTTTATATACTTGAATTTTACAGTTCAAAAAATTTAATAGCCTAAATAATGTTTAGGGCAGCATTTTTATTGTTTTTTTATTTTGAAAAAATATTAGAGATATTCATGATTTTTTTTTACTTAAAATCAAGATATAGGAGTTTACATGTGTGTGTGTTTGGTAAGCCCTAACTTTTCAACTGAAGAAAGGAAATATTAATAAAATATTGTTAAAAATTATAATATCTAGAAAATAGTAGATCCAATTTATTTGTCACACTGTCACTACTTTACTGATATATTGAGTTAAATTCTATTGATATGTTCAAGAAGACTAAAGTATTATTTATTTAACTTTTTAAAAATGATTTTATTTATTTTTAGACAGAGGGGAGGGGAAGGAGAAAAAGAGGGAGAGAAACATCAGTGCGTGGTTGCCTCTCACGTGGTCCTCACTGGGGACCTGGCCCACAGCCCAGACATGTGCCCCAACTGGGATTCCAACCACTAACCCTTTGGTTCACAGCCCACACTCAATCCACTGAGCTACACCAGTCAGGACATATTTATTTAACTTTATAAAGGAACTATCTATACCACTTGGGAGGCTAGAGTATAAAATCATTCAGGGTCCAAGAAATTTAACCTTTTAAAATTAATTTATTCCTTGTATGTTCCTATTTTTATGAATGTGATTTCTATATTAAAGTCACTCAATAAATGCATTTTTAGTTTCTAAGTAAATCCCTTACCTCACAACAATATTAAAATATTTATTATCTTTTGACATGACTTCTGCTTCGAGTGTTACTGTTACAGGTATAGAAGGGTATTCATTTATAGTTTGTGAAAACTGAGTAAGTAAACATGTTTGTGGATAGCAAGATGACCAAATATATTGTGGCACTTGTATATTATGCAATATTTTTTACTGTTCAAATGAGTTAGGGCTATAGTTACTGATCTGTACAGAAATAATAATACCTTGTTGAACAAGAAGATAACAAAACACGGTTTGGAGTTGCTATCTGCTTCACAAAGCAAAGTAGGGGGGACTTCCGGGAGGACTAAGGGGTCTTCTCCTCTGCAAATGCCTCCTACATAGTTGGGAAGAAAAAAGAAGATAACAAAAATATGTGAAGTATATGATCCTCTTTCATAACAAAAGAGAACACATACAAACACATGCACATTTATACATGTATGTACATGTATCAACTTACTCTATAAATAAGTATTTAGGCTACATAATCATGTCAAGTCTTACTTTTGAGTATCAAATGTATACTGTGTAAACATTTGAATAGTTTTGTTTAGATTTCTCCTCTTGTTGTTAATTATCAGAAGGCAAAAGTTTTTAAAGTATAACACATTTTTAGAAGTAAAAGGGGTCATACATAAATCTATCCCAAGAATCTCATCTGTGTTTTGCCATATTAATTACCCATATCAGACAATCACTGCTTTGAGAGAAGAAAGTCCTCAGAGGAGTAGCTCTAAGATAGATACGGCCAAAGGCCTCCAGAAAAGGGTGCCACGTGGTTCCAGTTATTTCCTCCGGGCTGTTGTACACATACTCCTTCCTTTAAATACACATCACTCGAATATCTGAAGAGCAGAAATTCTCAGTCTTTCCCAGCTCGTTTGTTTACTGCCGCCCCCCCTCTGCCTCCAGCCAGCACCAACCCCATTGCCTCCCCTTCTTCAGCTGGGCCTTCGAGAGGTTCTGCATTCATTTCTTTTCAGATGTGGTTTCAGTCCCTACTCTATAAGGAGTGCTCCACTTTCCAGTTTTGACATCTTTCTGAATGTGTTCCGTAAAAACTGACAAACCACTCTCCAGGTGTCTTCTGTCTAAACCAGTCTGAGGCAGAGTCATCTCCCCTCTCTAGCTAACTTGACTGTCACCAAGGGAAGTACAATCATAAACTGCTGGATTATCAAGGTTCTACATCAACTACCAATTCTATGTGTTATTGACGATCTTAGGCCATGACCTTCCTATCCTATGCTGAGAAGTTCAGCTTAAACATCTGGTTTGAACTTGGGGTTTCACAGGTTCTCCTATCCAAAATGGACTTGGCGGATGTGGTCTCACTGAGTGCTTAGGAACAGGGATGCTAAACAACCCTTACCTCTTCATTTGCAGGAGAAATTTTATTTTCAAGTCATCGTGTTTCATCTTTAATCAGGCAATTTCCAAAAATATTGAAAAACACACATCTTAAAATATAACCCGGAGACATTGCAATCCTTTCACATTAACAGTAGTTGTTTTATAATAATCTGTATCAATGCAATTGACCATAATTAATGTATGTTTTTGCTATACTCTTTGGTTTGCAAAAACAAACCTCAGCCATAATAAATAATGTTTTTGTTATTTTGTTAGAGGAATATATGTGTAATGTCATAGAGGCTGAGCTGCGCTAGCCACTTAGCCACATGTAAATACTGAGCACTTACACACAGCTAGTTTGAGCTGAGATGTGCTATAAGTAATACACACTTTTTAGAAAGTAACAAAGGAATATAAAATGTCTTAACTTTCGTGATTACATATGATATGATTATATTGATATAATGGATTATATTGATATGATAATGTTAAGTAAACAGGTTAAATATATTATTAAAATATTGTTTCCATTTACTTTATTTAACATGGTTAAAAATTGAAAGCATGTACATGACTTCCTATATATTTCTAGCTCAGAGCTCCTTTGGAGGGAAATATTCTCAAAGTTCATAGATGGTATATAAAAGCCATGGGCCTTGGAATATTTAAGGCAGATTTAAACCAATAAGTAACTACATCAGTTAATAAATCTTTCCACTAATGTTTCACTATTGCTGTCTGTCTGATTCTGTTTGTCAGACTACTATCAACTGTCCCCTACATCTTCTAAGTTTTTCTTTCCCTTCTTCTTTTCTGCATTCACATAGTATTCCCCCTGTTATATATTTATACATAATTATGGAAAATCATAATCACTGTTTCTGCTTTAATGTCTGACCTTGCTGACATTTTGAAGCACTTGATTTTTTTAATTTCCAGTTTCCAAGAAAAGAAAGTTGCAATGATTGATATAACAACATTTTCTAATGAGAGAAACATCCAAAGTTCATGGACACTCAGTGTGTCAAGATTTAATAAGAAATATGGTAACCTTGTTTGACTTCATTATGACTAGTGGCACTGCACTTTTCACATTCTTAGACATAACTTAAGAAAGTTAGATACACCGCATTGGTATACACTGTATTATTCTGATACACTATATTAGATCTGAAATATTACACATATACACCATTGCTATGTAACACATTAAGAGAAGAGACAATGAGAGATAGATAGGAAGATAGAAACAGAGACAGAGAAAAAGCAATACATGTGAACAAGTATTGATACTTGTTTATTTTTTCAAATATAAAATACCTAACTGGACTGTCCTTAATAAAAATACAGGAATACTGTGGATTATGTTTATTTGTGAAGGAAAATTTAATAAATATAATATTCAAAGCTAATATGAATGACACATTCTTCTAGATCCTTTAAATATGCTATCTATTTTATATATTGAAAAAACTAATGATTCATGTGTTTCACTGAGGAGCATAGTCAGATTGATCAAATATGTATAAATTTCCACCACTATCAATAGATCCAAAGCAGAATTTGACTATAAAATGATTTTTCATATACAATACTACCATAGCATGTTAACTTTCTGGTTTAACCAGAGATTTCATCTTAAAGATAATAGGAAGTAAAATGATTGGTCTTATACATATAATATGTTAAAACATACTTTAATAAATTTTTATTAATTATTGAACATCTTTAGTTGACTGGATATGTATTGATTTTATTGACAAATTGCTAATTTCTTTAAATTCCTTTAATCCATTAATTGTATCTCAATTTCACTGTATTAAGTTTAGTATTTGGATGTTATATTATCAGCCTTTTTTTTTTTCAGAAAGTAACTCTGATTCTTATTGTATTGTAAAACCAGGTTATAGAACTCAAAAATATATTTTAATGACTTTTTAAAACTTTATTTAATCTACTATAAATTATTTATTAATCTACTTTTAAAGTTCAGGAATGCAGCATATTTTAGCAGTGTGAGATGTTATACTCCAAATAAATATTATGATTTTAAGGTGTTAGATTATTTTAATTAACTCCCTGAGGAAGTAAATAATTTAAAAGAATCTTTATACTCCTAATAGATTTTAAAGAAAAATAATAAAACCTCACCACTGGTTATGTTCAGAAATTTCTTGTATGTAAAATACTTAGTAATGAGAATCTGAGTGGTGCATTGGAATCTTTTGTAGCAATACCAGATTATCATTCAAGAAATATACTTCTCCAAATACCTTAAACAGGTATTTTGATTTTCATTTTAATGAAGGTTAAGGTTAATTTTGGACCTAACATTCATTTTTCTAAGTTGTACTTAAAGAATTTAAAATTGTCCTTAAGATGAATTTTATCCATGGTTGTTGACATCCAAGTTCTTGTCTTCAACGTCATTTTTACGCAAAACTCAATTGCCATTAATATCTATTGGGTTCTACCAATACATTACTACTCAATATCTCTGACATCTCTCTTTAATGGTCATCAAGATTAATTCTCTTAACAAGGATGACAGGATTATTTTCTGCATACCTGAAGAGCTGATTTTCTCCCCTGGCTTTTATTAAGAAGTAATCTATATGAAACTTCTGAACTAATTTATCATAATTTTACAACGGAGGGTGAGTAGGACCCTTCTATGAATTACTAGTTTCTATGCTACTGATATTATTTCCACCTTCTTCAATGACGTCTTATCCCCTGCCTCTTACCAAAACGATGGACAACAAACTGGTTCTACAGTTACATAACAATAACAAATACTAAATCAGAGATACTCCAAAGAATTCCGGGGCCAAGTTTTCGTATTACTTCCCAAACTTAATTATCATTTACAAAGTGATACTTTATGTTCTGAGTAGACAGTGTGGATAGTACCTGACAATGGCATCCAATGTGTTATCGATGGCTTTATTACCCATATGTTCATTTTTAATTTCTGCATAGCAAAATTAGCACATGTAATTGCTCTAAAAACATCTCTCTCTCTCTTTTAAATTTTTCTAACAGTTTTTTAGATCAGAATTCTCAACCAGTCACAGAAGGTTCAGTCAATGTATTCCTTGGATCAGGGTTTTAACTGGACATTAAAGGGAAGAATCAGCTTCCAAGCTCATTGCAGTTGCTGGGATAAACTGGTTCTTTGTGGTTGTAGGTACGAAATACTTCTTTGCTGGCCCTCAGTTCCAGCCTGCTCTCAGCATCTGTGAGAGCTACTTGCATTTGTTCTTGTGAACCAGTAAGGGTGCACTGAATCCTTCGCACACCTCTAAAGCCTCTGACTTCTTCTGTCACTACCCAGAAAACACTTTCCACTTCTAACAAAATCATATAATTAGAGTAGACTCACCGACAGAAATCTACTTTTTGCCATATAATACAATAGAAGCACAGGAAAAATACCACAGGGAAATGGCCACAAGACCATCTTAAAATTCCACCTGTCACATCCACTAATGTTTAATTCAATTTTTTATTTAGTAACTACCCATTGGAAAGAGTAATTTTAACTATATTGAATTTAAAATTTTAGGACAGCTGATCTTCGTAATGATTACCTGATTAGATGCCTGCAAGATTGATGATACACTTTATAATCAATTGATTCAAACTCACTAGTTTTCAGTTTCCCAAATATAACTTTGCTTTACCAAGTATTATAAACTATCATTACCCTGCTTCTCTGCCCCCCCTGTTCATCCTTCCCACAGAGGGGCAAATACCCTTTAAGTTAGAACACAGGCTACAGAAAGTATTTTAAAAGAAAATACAGATGTTCACAGAAAACCTCACCACAGATGGTTATAGTAGCTTTATTCATAAATATCAATAGTTGGAAGCAACCAAAATGTCCAGCAGTAGGTGAGTGATACATCAACTGTGGTACATCCAAATAGTGGAACAGTATTTAGTACTAAAGTGAAATGAGCCAATAAAAGACAAGGAGTAACCTTAAATGCGTGTTACTTCGTGAAAAATGCCAGCTAGAAAAGGCTACATCCTGTGTGATTTCAGCTGCATGACTTCCTGGAAAGAACAAAACTCTGGCGATGAAACAGGCCAGTGACTGCTGGGGTGGGGGAGGTAAAGAGGTGGATCACAGGGGATTTTTAGGGCAGTGAAATTACTCCGTGTAGTGTAATAAAGATGGATGCATGTTATTATGCATTTGATCAAATTCACAGAATGTACAACACTAAGGGTGAATGCTGATATACACAAAGGACTCCGGGTGATTATGGTGTGTCAATTGTAACAGATGTACGACTCTTGTGGAGGATGTGGATAATGGGGGAAGACCAGGCAAGTGCCTGGGCAAGGGCTTTATGGGAAAACAATAACTTCCTTCCTCTCAGTTTTGCTGTGAACTTAAAACAACTCTAAAAAATAAATCCTTCAATTAAAAAAAGGGAAATTCATGATCTGCTTCTGTCTTGTCCTACTATTAGTTTATTCTTAAACTAACTGGTGTGATTTTGACTTATTATTAACTTCCCAAAACAGAATTGTATTCTATAAAGAAAACACTTTCTTGCAAATGTTCCAGCAATGAAATACCAAAATAGCAGATACTGGTCATAGTGGAGATCAACTACATCCTGTATGGAAATCCTGGATACCTTACAAACTGGTCAAATACTATCAAGTTCAGGATCACTTATAAATGTTTGTGGCCAGCTATATATAGTATGTGTTGTATCTGTTGTCATACAAGACTGTGTTTGAATACTAACCCCTCTTCCTATTCTTTGCATAGCCTTGCACATTGATCTCATCTGACTGAGGCTTATATGTGAAATTAAGGGTTAATAGTAGAATTGTTGTCAAAATATACAGTATATTTCAATGCTATTCTCCCTCTTTCACAATCTGTTTCACACTGTGATTGATTTACCATTTAAAAACTGAGAACCCTGGCAAAGAATGAAAAAAATTATGTCATGATTGATACTTTCTTTGTACTGCACTGTGTTTTTATATTTTGCTTCATGATTCTGGTTAGTTGATGGTATAATATTGACCTTCATTGACTGAGTTGGAAGGAAATCTTTCCCAAGGGAAAACTCTGTAATAGCTCTGATTATTTGGTGTCACTTTAAACAACTGTAAAACACCATTGCACTTTTGGTGTGAGAGGGCAGCCTTAGGATTAACTTCTAATTCATACACACACACACACACACACACACACACACACATCTTTTCACAATATTAAATTTAAAAAGATAATATAATAAGCTTAAGAAAAGCATAAAATGCATGTTAGTAGAGCCTGAATTTGAATGGATTACAGATGAAGAATTGCATATCACTTGTTTTCTGCTGAGAAAAGAATAAGATAAATATATTTCATAACACAGTCACAGAGATTTTTAGTCTATAAGAAAACAAAGACTCAACTCCTCAAAGCAATCTGAAATGCAGCATGCTTTTCAAAATATCACATGGAAGTGTTAGAAATGTTGAAAGTAGTGGAAATTGATAGGGTCTAGTCTCCTGTGAAATTGAGCAATGTATATTCCTGAGCTTACAAAGAAGAATAAAATCGATCAATAGCAGTTTGAACCTAAAGTCTGCAGTGCTATCAAGCTAGAAGAATAAACACAATATATTATACTGTTGCTCGTGAACAAGTTACTCTTGGTTATGAGGTTTTTTGGCAAGAATTTAACCACAAATAATAAATGAACAACTATAATCTTCAAAGTAAAAGAGAATTACTAATATAGGTATTCATTGGAAAGATTTTTTTTTTCAGTTTGGATTTTGTAAGTTTTGCAACTTAAAGCCTTGAGACTTCATAGAAACCAGAAAAAAACTAAACCGCTTTGGGAAGTTGTAGATAATTTTCTTATATAGAACAGAAATCAAAGTCAAAATACTTATTAGGCAAGTAATTTATAAAAACTGCTCTTCAGAAACCACATGTACATTCTTACTAGAATAAAAAAGGGTTCCCAGTGTTCTTTCTTCAAAAACACACAATGAAGAGAATTCCTTTCTTCAAAACACACAATTAAGAGAATGGTAGGATTTAGGGTGGGAGGTGGGGGTGAGTAGGATGGGGGAGATTGATGAGGGGGAAATGGAGACAACTGTAGTTGAAGAATAATATTCAAAAAAGAGAGAGAGAATGGAAGAATGAGCCCCTAAATGTGAGATAATACCTGTAATACACATAATTGATAAAAAAGTCTAATATTTAAAACATACATGACAATTGTATATAAATCATGAAAGGCAGGTATCTTATTGAAAAATGAGAAGGGGCTAGAAGAGTTAGCCATAGAATAAATGAAAAGGTACTCAACTACATTAACAATCACGTGCATGCACACTCAGAAACAAGGAGGCAAAGCAACACTCTCACGTGAATAGTTATAAGGAGAAGACTGGCCAAGCTAAGTGGATTTATGTTCTATAACATTGTACATCAAAGAAAATCAACTAACTACAGATATAAACAGCATAAGTAACAAACTAAAATGATTAGTACAAGCCAAATTCAAAGAAATGTACATTACATAATTCCTTTACATAAAGTCCTAAATCAAGCAAAATATATTCATGGGATTAGAAGTCAGTCCAAGGTTACCTTAGACAAAATAAAATTACTATTGGGAAAAAACACGAGGGAGGCTTCTGAGCTGCAGGGAGAATTCTAATGTGAGTAGTATTCTGATTCAGGAGCTGGATGAAGTTTGCATAGGCTCAAATTATATTAGTACATTGAAATGTATGTTTGTATTATCTGTCCTTTTTTCCCTATGTGGGTTTCCACATTTTAAAATATTAATTAGAAATAAATCCAAAACATTATGAAAGAACTCATAGGGTCATATTGTTCATTTCTCTTCTTGCAAGAAAGAATACAACCAATTAATCTCAAGAAAATAAATGCATGCATGTTAGAAATTTCCTTTAAATATTCTCTAGGAAGCTTGCTGAGATGTACCAGTGAAATAACAAGTAGGCTCTAAGTCAAAGCTCTAACACAGCCTTCTGAACTTCATTCTTCTTAGGGTATCCTATCCGTGCCACCAGAAAAGAAAACAATTATCTTTTTATATCAACTTGGCAAGTGCTGGTTATTCTACTAAAATTTAGTGACATCTGGAATAGTGCTCCTAATTTTATATTTTGAGGGTCTGTGTTACAGAATAGTTGAAAACATAGGTTTTCTGTCAAGCAGGGAGAATCAGCTTCAATCCCTGTCTCTGGCACTGTAACCTCAGCCAGGTTGCTTCACCGCCGTGTGCCTGAAGTCTGTACTGGCAAAGAACTCATGTGCAAGTACTGATCTTGTATGGTTTCTCTAGATCCATGCGATAAGGCCAATAAAGCGCATCTCAGTCTCAGGATTCGTGGCACATTGAAAATGCTCAATAGATATAATCACATTGATTCAAAATGATAAAGTGACATTCGTAACAAAACTGAGAAGCACTTAATAGAATTATCAGTGGAAATCTGCTTCTATCAAAAGTATGCTAGGCTACATATAGTTAGCTTCCACTTCTCTATTGAGTAACTCAAATATTTTAGACTCGTTTTCTAAAGATTTCCATTGTATTAAATTCCTTTTTATTAAAGCACATTGAATTGCAGCTGATCCATGAGTGACTCAGTCGTCAGTACCAGACATTGTTATAAACAGGTAACTCACAAGGATGAGATTTTGAAATCGGTTCTCTGACCAGCATTAGTTTTAATGGCAACGAAGATGAAACTAACATTAGAGAATAAAACTGCAGTTAGGTAAGACATAGAGTGTCAAAACTTTCACGCAAATCATTCTCTGTGGTTGCCTGGAATAAAATGCCCTCTGAAGTTACAGCTGTGGAGGAGCAAAGGCCAGCGAATAAAACTCCTGTGCTGGGCAAGCAAAAGATGAGGGTTTCAGAATGGGTTAAATCCTTCTCACAGCACAAAAAGTACTGAAGAAAGAAAACACAGACTTTTCTCTATTTAGTGCTCAATGCTATATAAAGATATCAGACCACACATACACACACACACCAAAAAAAAAAAACATACAAAAATTTTGCTGTTGGTGGGTGATGATTTAATGTGTAGGTTGAATTCATGGACATCCCAGATTTCTTTGGTTATTCATTGAAAAAAATGGGACCTGAAAGTTGAAATGATGACCCTTAGATAATTCTGAGGACCACGACCTCCAACTTCTGACCTTTCTAGATCGCAGAGACAGTTCCTCTTCCCTGTCTGATGAAATCCTTTCTGCGTTAATCGGACGTTCCGTAGGGCCATATTCAGGTGTCTTACCTTTCAAGGGTCGGTCAGTTCACCATTCCCGAATGACTCTTCTTCTGTAATTCATTCATATCCCAGCCTGTGGCAAGGTGCCTGTTGAGTTTTACCTGGGACGCCAAAAATGTTGCATGGTTTTCAAAGTTATGTCTTTAAAACCATAGTTATTTTGTGAGAGTTTGCTAAACTAAGAGGAGAGGAAAAAATGGGCTAAATTCAAAACATTACATCAAGAAGTGAAGAATCTCTCACTTTGTGTCTTTTTTTTTTTTTTGTCTCTTTCACTTAGATCTCAGGAACAGACGTGAGCTAGTATATGTGGCATTAGATTAAATCATGAGAAATTTCAGGAATGAATTAAGAACTGTCGTGTCTGATTCAGTATCCAGTGCCCAGATGTACCTGTCAAGCAACTGAGATATGGCTGTCCAAATCAAGATGGGTGTTAGGTGTGAAGCACACACCAGATTTGGAAGACTTACTGCAAAACAAAAAGTAAATTATCATTAATATATTTTATATGGATTACATGCTGAAGTGATAATATTTTAGATATACTGGACTAAAATTATGGCTTAAACTTTTGTATTAAATATATTGGATTCATATTTTGCCTGTTTTTGTTTAAGGTGGCTACCAGAAAATGTAAAATTACATAGTGGCTAACACTTTACTTGGATTCCCTGTTATACATCTAGAAGGAAAGAACTAAAACCGCGGAACTGAAGAGTTGAAGATTTACCGTGTATGCCTGGTTTACCCAGAAGTCAGTCTCTTATCCATACTTGGACAGTCCCTTAATGAGGAGAGGGCCAGCATCCTCAAAAAATGAATGTGTTTTGGAAACTTTAATACAGGGAAGGGCAGAGGAAGCTGTAGCCATTGAACTAGACCTAAGTCCTCAGCGACAATGACAGAATCCAGCCTTCCCACATCACGTGACGGTGCTCACAGGCACTGGAACAGACAGCAAGGCCAGAGTGAGGATCCCTGTCCCCGGAGGCTGTTTGGGATGGTGTGTAGGATGCAGCATTTGTGTTGAACCAGCCACTGACAGCGCCTCTGCTTCTTTCATACCCACCAGGTTCTGGCCAGGTATCAAAGAGCAGACACAGGAGAGCCACAATACTTGGCTTCCTCCTAATGGTTCTTGTTATTTAAGGCAAAAAGGATTCCACCAGGAGTGACCAAGGCTGTCTTCACGTTCCCCAGTTGAACTGAAGTGTAGGTGGGCGTCCTCTTTACTGCAGGCTGCACAGCCCTTTCCTAACACATTTACTGTACAAAACGTGTAATCATTCATTCTGAAGCCATCCCTGCGAGGTGCAATTCTTTAAAACACATCTCTTGGCATTCTTACTTTCATTTTTTTATAGTGCCAGTATGTGTGTATGTATGTATGTATGTATTACTCATTATTAAATTTATTGATGCCCTGGCTGGCGTAGCTCAGTGGATTGAGCGTGGGCTGCGAACCAAAGCATCACAGATCTCAGGTTCGATTCCCAGTCAGGGCACATGCCTGAGTTGCAGGCCACGGCCCCCAGCAACCGCACATTGATGTTTCTTTCTCTCTCTCTTTCTCCCTCCCTTCCCTCTCTAAAAATAAATAAATAAAATCTTAAAAACAATTTATTGGAGAGTCATTGGCTAATACGATTATATAGATTTAAGTGAACAGTTCTATAATACAAAAACTACATATTGCATTGTGTGCTCAGCACCCAAAATCAAATCATCTTCTGTTACCTTATATATTTGACCCCTTTTATTCTTTACCACCCTCCACAGCCCTCTTCCCTCTGATAACCACCGGAATGTTTTCTGTGTCTACGAGGTTTTTTTGTTTGTTCACTTTCTTGTTTGTTAATTTGTTATGTTCAGTTTCATATCCAACATATGAGTGAAATCATAAAATTCTTAATATTTTCTGCCACACTTATTTTGTTTAGCATGGTAGTCTCAAGGTCCATCCATGCTGTCTCAAGGGCCAGTATTTCATCTCTTCTAATGGCTGAGGAGTGTTCCATTGTATACATGTACTATATTCTCTTTATTCAACCCTCTATCAAAGTGTCTCCAGTGGTAGTCAGCTAACAAAAAGGAGCAAAAGGAGCTAGACATTGAATTTAATAAAGCTGGAAGCATCAGTTGCATGCTGCAGGGGATCGCAGCATTCCTCCAAGAGGATTGACACTCCTTCCTACCCCTCCGGTGGGACATGAGGAAGACAGGCACAAGTCCAATAGAAGTCAGAATACTGCAAAGGAAGGCGCTTTCCCAGACAGCCCTGTCAGTCCAGACTGGGGAAAGAAGGGACTGGGTGGGAGGTGGACCCACTTGAAGAGCAGGAAAGCTTCGGAACTTCACTGGCCATTTTAAATAGGCACTGGGTCTGACCCATACCCAATCTAATATAACCCCAGAGGAAGAAAGAAGCTCTGTCTCTTGTCCCGATGACCTGCACTCTCCTATGCATTCACATATCTTTTTATCATGTCTATGTAGTTCAAGCAGCCACATGACCTATGGCCATGGAACTCCACACACAGGCTCCAGGAGGGAGCCTGAAACGGAACTAGGGCTGGGAACAATGCTAAGTCTCCAGATGCTGACCTGGACTGGACTTTGATAAGGAGCATAAACTCTGGGCGCTGGCCTTCATCCTGGCCCTACTGAAGACAAGATCAGACTTTTTCCTTGGCTAGAAGGACAGAGGTAGAACATAAGGATGTCAGAAGGGGAACCCCCTTAATTTTACATCACTAATAAACCATACCACAGAGCCACCTCTTCCCATGTGAGTCTCAGGAAATTGTTTTCCTCCAGAAACCTCAAGAGCCCCACTTCCACCAGTAACAGATGACATTTAACCAGTAGCAAAAGGACGCTTCCACTGTTTTTGTGTCTTGACCACCATGAATGATGCTGGAATGAACATAAACATGCACATATTTTTGTCACTACATGTTTTCAAAATTTGGGGGCAGATACCGAGAAGAGGGGTTGCTGGAACATATGGTAACACCATTGTTACTTTTTGAGGAGCCCTCAGACTGTTTTCCATAGGGACTGTACCAGTTTCCATTCCCACCAGTAAATAAGGGTCTCTTTTTCTCCACAACCTCTCCAACACTTGTTATTACTCACTGGTCTTGTTGCTACCCCTTTAGCAGGTGTGAGGTGGTACCTCATTGTAGTTTTGATTTGCATGTCCCTAACAGCTAGTGAAGTTGAGCATCTAACCCAGGAATGCATTTATCAAGGACCTGGGAGCCATCTCTTTGAAATGTAACCCTCAAGGGAGACATGGTCCTCATCTTCAATGAAAGGTTAGGCGTGTCCCAAGTTGTACAACTATCTCCTGTCATAAGGACACCAGAAAGTTTACTTTTCCTTTGCATAAAGCCAGTCAGGAAATGCAGATGGCCTGTGATTCCCCTTATTCCAACTCCTAAAATCTAATCTTTTTAAAAATATTTTTTAAATTTATTTTTAGAAAGAGGGGAAGGGAGGGAGAAAGAGAGGGAGAAAAACATCAATATGTGGTTGCCTCTCACATGCTCCCTACTGGAGTCCTGACCCACAACCAGGCATGTGCTCTGACTGGGAATAGAACCAGAGACTCTTTGGTCCACAGGCCAACACTCAATCCACTGATCCATACCAACCTGGACTCACTAATATTTTTTTAAATTTATTTTTTAGTGAAGTTAAGCTGGCTTTTCTCCTCTACTGCAATGATTTTCAATAAAGTGTTCCTTGCTTGTGTAACTTTGTTCAGTAAAATTTTTGCTTTGACAGGAGATTCAACAAATACAAAGAAGGGAAGATGATGTAGACTGAAATAGTTATTTTTGTTACTCAAATTTGTTATATTGTGGGTGTGAAGAAGATTATGCCAGCCACTTGTGGGGTATTTTTCCCATCCTCATAGTATTGCAGTTCTAGTCATAAAGCTAATGAAAAGTTATTAACAATCCAATATAAGCAGGATCACTGCAGACTAAGATGACTCCTAAGTGAGTATTTGAGCCATGCTACAAGGTATACATCCCAAGTTGCATCCAGGTAATTAACTAGAATAGCTGAAGATAGATGATATATAAACACAGGAAAAATGAATATGGGAAGAATAATGGAGGAAGGTTTTTGCTCATTTTAACTACAGTTTAGTGACAAGATGAAGAAATAGGGCAGTTAGCTACCCATGATTTTTTTCTTGCTCTGTGGGTCTCAGATTCACATTCATCCTTCTACCGCAGCTAATTTTGAGTTAAGTTTGGCCTGTGGGAGACATCATGTGAGATTGAAAGAGGAAGAAAGGAAGAAATTGCAGGGTTTTTTTCCTTGTGTTGTGCTCTGCTGGGGGCTGTGTTTATAAAAAGCAGGTGCTGCAAGAACAGATAAAGGATCTCATACAAAATTATGAATATATCTCAAAAAGATGTCTTAATAAATACTATTAAATAAGTAAAGTGCTACTGAATTGAACACAGCAACAAATTCAGGAATTAATAAAATCCATTAATGCATTTATGTCCCAAAAATCTAATCATGCCACAATAATAATGTGGTCAATGATATTTAATATAACTATTGAAAGATAATTTGGAGGTGTATTTATTGTGTTAACTGGTGATAATAAACTGCTGCTTAAGAAGCAAGAGCATTGTTTAAAAGAAAATAGCTATTTAATCACCTGAGATACAAGATGAAACTTCAAGAGTTTGGGCATGCATGGAACTACAATGTACCGGGAAAGGGAGACAATTTATGAATTCATAAGAGAGTCTGGGTGGGGATTTCGATTCAGAGAAAATAGTTAGATGGCTGTTCCCCAGGAAGTCTTTGAAATTCTGAATTCTCTGACACTGTGGAGTTGCATGTGGTTAAAGTCAATGTTACTTTGTGTTTCTGGGCCAAGTTTATACTTGGGCTCCAAATTCCCTTGGCTGATTCTGAGTCAGGTGAATGAAGGTGCAGTTACCAGTCAACCATCAAATTAAATCAAAACCCCGGAAGTCATGGAAGCAGAGGTTGATGAGGAATCTATTCGAACCACGTTAAGTCTGAAGAAATTTTTACAATCTGCTTTTGGGTCCTTTGACTTGGTTTGGAGGGGTAAGTGTTCTTGTGTGTGAATGTGATATACACCTGTGTGTGTACAAACATACATATAAATATGCAGAGTTGGAGAGCATTTGTTTTAGGAGAAGATCTATGAATGTTTGGCACACAAGGAATTGTTAAAAATAACATTGATATATGTATCACAGTATACATTTTCAACATTTTATTGAGGCAAACAGGAAGTGTATATCAGATATACCTGGGCTGGTCCAAACATCGCACCTGCTTTTACTGCCAAGATAAAATCACCTGGAGATCTGGGTCTCACTGTGTGGTTGGTGATTTTACAAGCACTGCTTCTTCCCCGAAAGCTGCAATACATCAGAGGCTAGCAATGTTCTGGGAAGTGCGATGTCAGGGAACAGGAAAAGAGTTTTTTTTTATCATGGTTCAACATGCGATAGTAGAAGAGTTACACTTCTGGAGGCAACATCATGGAGGGAAGGGACCGGTAAAGAGTTTCTGGTCCTGACACCGGCAGTTAAATGTTGTCGTCTCCAGGTTGCCGATGGCTGGGAATCCTTGCAGGTTGCCTCATAAAGTTAAATGGCTCTTCCCTGAGTCAGTTTTTATTTATTTATTTATTTTTACCATGAACCAACACTTAAGAAAAACAATATCTGGATGTATGAGTAGACATAATTTTACAACAAATAACACATACAATTCTTTTAACTGTAGTATGGTAGAGCAGATTAGCTACTAGTAACTGAATACACGAGCAGTTTTTACTGGACTTCAGAACAGAAACTCAGTCCCCTGCGGGAACTGAGAACCTCTGACTTCTCAGTGTTATCAAAATCATTTTAGTACTTGGAAAAGAGCAGTGTTGTTGTCGTGAACCGATGGACTCTCTTACTTCTCATTTATGAGAAAATGAGATTCAGCTTGAGATTTAAAGAAAGAGAAGGAGCTGGCCTGAGGCGAGAAGAAGAAAAAATTAAGCACAATGTCTCTCAAGTGAGACCAAGTGGGCATATTTGAAGTTCTGAAAGACAACCAGTATGTCCAAAGCTTAGTGAGCAAAAGGAGGTACAGAATAGGGTTGGAACATAGGTAGAGACTGATCATACCGCCATTGAGGTTTAAATCAGCAATACTTGAAGGTAGGGGTGAGAACCCAAGAACTCAGTAGATGAAACAACGGTGCTGAGAAGACCACAAAGCCGGTGGCGTGTTCTCAGGGAAGCTGAGATGTTTGCAAGAAAGTGGTGACTATGGAGGCCCGGTATTCCACAACTGCAGGTGTTTTAAGGATTAGATAGCTAGGGATCTCTTATTGAGTAGACAGCAGGAAAAGGATATTTCTTCAGGAGACAGCCACTTTTCAACCTAGACAAAGTTGCAAAGGGATAGGGAAGTTGGCAGATTACACAGTGTCATGCTATCTGAAAAATCAGAGTTGCCTCAGTTGGAAAGTAAGCATTTAAAAATCACAACCCAGATAAAATAACAACTGATCAAATCCTGTTCCCAATATGTCATACACCGGTCTTACAATACCTTTTGCTGTTCAACTCATTCTGCTGGGTGCTAGAGTATGTCCTCGGGTGGTTATTGAGACACAGCTCATGTTAAAGAGACCTACACCCTGTCAATAGTCTATGATGAGGATGCTTAGTAGATGTGTGTTGTGCAGGTACCTAAACCAGCAAAAGATTGATTTTTTTTTCTTGAAATTTGATACCTATTATTCAGACAGATAAGGTGATGGTTCATACACAGAATATTCCATGGGTATTTCCTGTATTCATTTTACAGCTATGGAATGGACCAATGTGAAAATGGGTGCCTGAAGGTTCCAGAGAGACTTCAGCGAGACTGGTATGACCAGGGAAATGAATAGAGTAAAATATAAGTACCCACAAGTCTTGCTGCCATTTCGTTATCTTCTACTAATTTTTCAAATCCATTACCCAATTTTGTTTTGAATGTATTATAACTTTCAGGTTTTGTATTTAAAATGTAATGATGATGTCTCTGTTTAAGCAAACTCCAAGTAAAGGAAACAGGACCTCTGCTGAATAACGTGACCCTGAATAATTGTCCCTGGATTGTCCATGCCTTTAGTGCCCCCCCAGAAAAGCACTAAATAACATTTGCAGCCAATTTAACAAACACTTCTTAAGTTGACGTGAATCAGTTCTAATATATCATTCTGAAAATAGGCTTGAAAACTGTCTTTTCTGATGTGACATCTGGTTAATCGACATGCGTCCTCAGGAATAAATGTGTACTTCAGACCGAATAATTATAACTAATTTCCAGTGGAGGCTAAAGCAGTGCCACATTAGGAAAAAAAATTCAGTTACGTCAATCATAAAGCAATGTCAACAGACAAACTAATTACAAAAGTCGCAGCCCATTTAAAGTAGCTTCCTTTTAGCTGTGAACAAAATTTTAGTTGTTCCAATCTGTCTCATTTTACTTGATAAACTTATCCCCTCTCTTATTGGAAATAGCCTCCGAGTTTACAAATGAGGTATTGATTTGTGTTTAATCAAGGATTAATGATTACTTTAATTAAAATTCTTTAATTAGCATAATTAATTAAGAATTTTATGGTCTACTAAAAATCCCCAAGATTCAAATTCTAGGCTGCCAAAATTTAATAGATATGATTTTTTTGTGTGTGAAAAGCTTGTGCCTGAGGGGTCTATTAATTCTTTGGGGTCCATATCTGTCCAAAATTGTTCTTCCTAAGGGGGTAATAAAGATTCCATTGCAGGCTTGGATCTGTTCCTTGGAGTGTGTTTTATTACTCTAGCATCAATGTTAGTATTGTAATTAGTAGAAATACACTGAAGTCCCTTACAAGATATTATAAAAATTAAAACAGATAATGAAGCATACATAATATAGTACCTGTTTGTAATAATATCTTAAACATTTTGTATATATTTAATAAATGAAAGCAGATTTGTGTCAGATTGTTATACATAATAATTTTCTCATTCTACCTCACTTTAGAAATTTCTAGTAAAAATAAATGATTGATACTTTAAAAACGTGTAATGTTTTGTTGTTCTGTTTGTTGTGGCATGTTCTGTTTATGAAAAGAGGTTTTTAAAATCATTATCTCACAAATTATTATTTTTAACAACTGGTTTCATACACTTTTCAAAAATCAACGTACACTCAAACACACATATTTTCATCTAAATAGATAATGATATCATCTTTGTTTCTCATTGTGTGCTTCCAAATCATTAATTCCTCCTTTTTGAAAAATTACTCTTTTAGAATAACATCTGGTCCACCTGAAAAAAAATACCAGTACACCATTTTTCCACCTCTTTCTTGCTGCCATATGTTGAATTCTTGGAGATTTACTGTCCTTGAATGAAAATTTTTTTCCTGACTCAAATCTTTTTCTCTTTTTCTCCAATTAGATATTATATATTAGTGATTTTATACACTGAGTAAAATGAATCACCCAAAATCTTGGATCGTGTGTTTTCTCTCATCACTGCCACCCACGCCCTGCGCATTCAATCCCCCTCCTGTCTCCAAACCACCAGGCTGTTTAGTTCTAAACCATTCGATGCCACCTTCGTGAGCTCTGTTCATCAACACCTTTCTGGCTTCAGCACTTCTTGTCTAGACTTGATTCGTTGCTCATCAGAAAACTCACTCTCCAGCCAATGCTCTCAAATCGCTTGTGTGTGTTACACTCCATTTTACTACGACGGAAACAATTCTGGATTAGTCGTTACAAATGCTTCTCTATTCTACATCCAAGTTTTTAAATATTGGTTAGAGAAAATCAACATGAAAGTTCAGTATTTTCTTTCATATCATGAGAAACCCTGTTAACTTTTCAATTTTTGGCTATACTTTCCTGTTTTTGATATGAAATGTTTTTAAATCCTCTTCGCTCCTCTTACCCATTATCTTTCCTCTATTCTCATTTCAGAAGATTCTGACTTCTCTAGGAAAGAAGTGTTAAGTTCTGATCTGTTTATCTTCCCACAATCAAGTGTACTAGCTAACAAATTGCCACTTTGTGGCTGAAAACAGTACAAGTTTATTCTCTCACTATTCTGAAAGTTAGAATTCTGAAACTGTGTCTTAAGGGACTAAAACTAAAGTGTCAGCAAGGCTGCACTCCTCCTTGAGGCTCTGGGGAGGTTCTCTTTTCTTGCCCTTTTCACTTCTAGAGGCTTCCTGCATCCCTTGGTTCATGGGCCCCTTCCAGCAATGGCATTACTCCCACCTCTGCTTCCATTTTCATATTCCCTTTTTTTATCTTGATCCTCCTGCTCCCTTCTAACTACCCTCTGATCACATTTTAGCCTGCCAGGGTAATCCAGGTTATGGCCCCATTTCAGGAATCTTAATTTAATCAGAGCTGCAAAGATCCTTTTGATGTGTAAAGTAGCATATTCACAAATTTGTGGGATTAGAACATGGGGATTTGGGAAGTGCATTATCCAGCCTAACATACCTATAATCGATCTTGCCTGTACACCTGGGTGTTTACCACTGCTTCTTCTTCCTCCTATTTTTCAATAGGAAAAAAAAGTCCCTTTGCTTATCAAAAAAAAATCGCTCCTCTTGTGCTGTTCTTTGAATCTTAATTATGCAAGTATTTAGAATAACAGCGTTCCTTATTTATTCTCATTTTTCTATAACACCAATTATTATTTTATTCAGAATTAGTGTGCCACTTACAAAACTGGATGTGAAAATAATTCTCCCCCTACAAAATGTCAATAGCAACAACAAAACTCACCCATGCACCACGTATCAGCACTGCCACTCTGAGCAAGGGCTATCTGTGTACGCTGTTTCTCTGCTTTATTGCCCGCTCAGTCCAAATCACCTCAAACCGACTTATGTTTCCCCCTTTTCTGTTGATACTGTTCATGTTACAGGCAATAAGGTCCACCACGTATTTTACATTAAAGTAAAATAAACTCATTTCAGTCATCTATTTTTGATTGTAAGATAGTACTTCTTATTGTTTCTTTTTGAACTCACTGTTCACTCTACCTTCACTGATTTTTTTCAGCCCCTCTTTTTTCTCTTTCATTCTGAATGTCAGCATCCTCTAATGTCTTGTCCTTGGCTCCATCCTGTACCTGTTATACCTGCACTCCCCTCCAGGCATATCGCCCAGACTGAAGGTGGAGGTCTTTCCAATTATAATCTCTGTCCTTACTAGGACTTTTATGTTAGAGTCCTGCAGACTTCTATGTCAAACTCCTTATTTAGCATCTCTATTTGCTTCCTATCCATGCCCCTCCCCCTAACAAATAAAAAACAGAAAAAGTCATAGAGATTCTTTCAACAATAGTTGCAAAGATGTAAACAAGTCCACCAGTACGATTTTCAATCTTGCATACATATTTTATCACCCAGACAATTGAATCGCTTCTTATCTAACCTCCCTTCTTACACTTTCACCCTTCTCTTCAGTCCAACCTCTACCAATTGTCAGCAAAGTAATCCTTTTAAAACATAAGATACGGTATGGCCCTCCTTTGATCAGATTATCAACGGGTTCCTATATCAAACAATAGGTCAAGTACCTACTGTGGTCTGTAAGACCAGACTATACATTAGCTGGTGCCTCATCTAATCAAGTTCTACACTTATCAGCATCCGTCTTAATGCCGCCTTCTTGGCTTCCTAGCTTTTTCTTGAACACACTTGCTAATTTCTCTGAAGAGAACGTTCTACCTTCAGGTATCTGTAAGGCTTAATTCTTTAATTATTTACCCTCTCTTTACTTTTTATTCCTGACTATCATAACTTGATATATTAAGTATTTATCAGTTTACTCTATGATTCTTTCTGCTGTACATTCAATCAATAATGGTAGGAGTTTGCATCCTCCGTTCCCAGGCACCAGCTTCATTCATTTGTTGAATATGTGAATATATTCAAATCTCAAATCTCCTGCACTTACTGGCTACACTGTTAGAGCAGATAGTTAGTTAGTTATTAATGAAAGAGAAGGATTAATAATCCTGACTATGTCAGGGAAACAGCAGTTCCACAGTCAGCCAGAGGAGGTACTGGCACCATCTTGGACAACATCTTGCCCAGTCAACTAGGCAGGAGAGACAGCCTCATAGCCACCCAAGTGGTGGGGGGAGGAAACCAGGATCATTCCACCAGACTAATGGGATTAACAGGGGGTAGGGAGAAAACAGCACAAGAAAATTCCTTTCACTGAGTGCATGCACAGTGGAAGCCCAAATGGCAACCAGAAAGCTGGAGGAGACTAGTCTGGGAAATCTGGGAAAAGGATCTAATCAGAGAAGGGTGCTATCCCCTGGAAAATCTAAGAAAGGGATGGGGTGGGGGAGGACAGCAGTACAGGCCTGGGGAAAGCCAGAAAAGGGAATGGATAGTTTGAAAGGAACTCTGCTCTTTCCCAAACCAAGGAAATGTGTGAAGACTTAGCAGGGACCTCAGGGCATCTGCTACCCTGGTGTCTACCTACTGTCTCTGTCTCTCTGAGAGTGGACTATTTCTGGTCTCTTGTTGCTCTAATAAATCTTGCCACTCTTGCTAAACTCTTCCTTTGTGAGTGTCCTTAGAACTCTTTTCCTGTGACACCCCTGAAGACCCACAGCCTCCTGTACCAATATGACTGTTTACATGGTGTTTACCAGGTGTAGCCCCAGTCATGTCACTTCTGAAATTTAAATAATGTGAGAGTCTACTCTCACAGCATTGAGAAAAGGATTATGTAAGATAAGCCATACAAAGCATTTAACTCAGCTAATAAATGTTAGCTTGAATTACTTTACCCTATTTCTCTGATCTTTTACTACAAACAGGCATGATCTTGTCCTTACCATTTATAGAAAAACAAATATTATGCTTTCTTATGTGCAATTCTTCTACTCACATCAATGTATTTAAGTCTACTAATGTAGTCTCGAGAAACTCAGAATACTCATTAGGGGAACTATACATGGTTAAAACTCAGACAGTTCAGCCGTCTTTCCTCTCTATCATTTATTCTCTTTCTCCTTGATATGCATATAAAGCTTATACAATATAGAGCTGTGTTTCCAAAACATAAAAACCTTAAGAAAGAAAATCCTTTTTCTAAAACTTTTTAGAGTTCCATGGTAGCATAAGGTAACTAAGCATTTTCATTTCTACCTTCAAAGTTTAAATTATTTCTCTCAAAATGGCTTGTCACCTGAAACTTCCAGATGTCTGACATCTGCTTTGTGTCTTTTTAAAAGACTGCTTGAAAATGATGGATGAGCAGCAACTAAGGTAATTCTTCTACGTAATGCGCATATTTCACAATCGAGCATTTGAACTGATGCTCTTTTCACTTGACAACTAATTTAATTCATGGCAGCATGATGCAGGGTAAAGAATGATCACTTATATCCCAAGTTTATAAGGAAAAAATATATAGTCAAATTAAATTTTTCATAACATAACTTCAAACATAAGTAAATAGGGAAAATAATGAGAGGTTCATGAAAGACCGAATAGAAAGAGTACACCTGAAACTGTATAAGTTTAAATGGAAGTCAAGAGTTAAAACAGTGTTTATGGCTACCTCTATTTCTATTTGTCAGAATAAAATTTCATAAATTCTAGAGCTGATGAAAACATACCATTTTATTATTAAATATCTCACTTCATATTCATAATTTATTTGTACACAAATAAAAACCAGCATGCAATTGGAGTCATTTTTGTACTTATTTTTCATTGTTGTTCAGTTATAATTTGAGTCTTAATTAAAGTTATACTCATGATAGTTTGAGACCAGAAAGACAACTAGTTTATTAATACAACAGAATATCTGTATTGTCTTAGTTCAATGCGTGCATTCTTCAGAGCCCAGATAAATTTTTCATTTCAGCCTAATATATAGCAATAAACCTTGTTCAGGCTTCAAGTTCAAAGATCCACTATGTGAATATATTCTGAATGTGATTTTCCCATATACCTACTGTCTATATAATTGTCCTTTTAGATGTAAAATTATGAAATTATTAGCAAATTATTCAATGATGCCAAGAGAATAACTCCAATTTACTAACAGATTAAAACTTCAGGTACTCAGTATTACTAGTACCACATTTCATATAAGTAAATATTACAGATAGCAAGTACTTCTTGTTTCAAATAAAATAATTGGTTTTTGAAACATTTGAATAAAATATTTCCCAAAATATAATCATTTTGCCGAGACTCTTAAATGGGGTCTCATAAATTTGAACTTGTATGGTTATTTTGTATTTTCTATGCTTCACATTAATATGTGCTTACTTTTTTTAGTTAGTCTACACCCTTTACAGATAGGCTAAAGATACTATAAGTTGAATACACGAATACTCAGATTTTGCCCATGACTTGAGGAAGTTGATTCTTTGGAGTTTAACCCTTGACCCCAGGAAGACTACTAGCCTGTTAGTTTCTCCGTCTCACAGCTCCTTCTGCATTAGTACTCTCTTCATACAACCTTGTACATCTAAATCTCTGTGCTTAAGGAAAACCAAATCACAAAGAATTATTAACGACATAAAGATCAATATGTTCTCCTGTGAATAAAAGTGTAAAATTCAACACATATACTTCATTTCTCTATTTTTTCTTTATCTACACATTTTCAGTTCATTTCTAGGTAGTTAGCATCTAGTTGGTGGCAGCTAGTTTTGAGAGGTGACCCCTTTATGTAGTAATTTTATTTAACAATTGAAAGGCAGATTTGGGTAGGTGGGGTGATGGAAGCCAAATGTGCATCAGAATCTCACAAATCTGTGAATATATAATTTTTCATGGTAATGGTATTTTTCAGATGTAATTGGTTAATGACTTTGAGATGAGGAGATTATCCAGGATTATCTAGATGGGTCTAATGTAATCACAGGGGTGCTTATAAAAGAGAGATAGACAAGAGGGTTGAGAAAATCAGTGAGTCAAAATCTTTCTCCCCTGTTTAAGCAAGATTTCTGTCTTTGACTCAAAAAATAAAAAATGATCTAAAAATTTCAGAAATTTTTCATAAAAATAAAAACAACCCCAAGTATTTATGTATGAGGATGTCTGTTAAAACATTTTTGTAATAACAAAAAACTGGAAACCTCTTCATTACCCCAAAATTAAATTATGATTAAATTCAATACAATGCAATACTATGTAACTATTAAATGTCTTATTATAGGAGCATTTAATGACATGGAGATTTTTTTACTACATAATGTGAAATAAAAAATCAGGATGAAAAAATCTATTAATATGCCCTCAATTTTGTAAGATAAATATGTATATATGGAAGAAACTCATCAGACATTTAATTTGAATTATCTCTAGAGAGTGGAATCAGAGGTTATTTCATTTTTGTACTTCTTTGTGTTTACATTGTTTTTCAATGAATAGATCATCCCTTTATAAATTAAAATATCCTAAACACACACACACACAGGGAGACAGACAATAGGGTTAGAATCAGAAAAGATGTGATGATGGAAATAATGGAAGTAAAGGAGAGAGGGAGAGAGTGAAAGAGAATGCTTGCAGAAGAAATGCATCCCTATTGACTAATGGTTTTGGGGTTTTGGAGCTCAAGAACAGTACAGTAATAAATCTGTGTTGTTTCAAGTCACTGAGTTTTGGTAATTTGGTATAGAAGCAATGGAAAAGTGACACAGAGGTACAGAAGATGGTGTGGGGGAAGTATATATGAAATGAGTTGATATATAAATAAGTTAGAAAATTATTTCACTTTTAATTATACTATTTGGTAATTTCAAGTAAGTAAGATTAATCACTTTATTAATTTATTTTTATCACAAATATTATGAGAAGGAATTAGCAGGAATGTTAAACAGTGAAGAAAATAAAAGAGAAGTGTAGTACCTTAGGATCTGGTTTCAAGAAAAGAAAACTGATAATGTCTTATAATGGAATTTTGAGGAGGTAGGAAAAAGACCATTAATAAATCTAGACCTTGGCTTTTCCAAAAGAAACTATTTATGAATTTTGCTCTAGTAATGAGAGAAGTAATATGTAATTTGCACTGTATCATAGTGAAAGTGGCATCATACACAAGAAATACATATTAATATGTTTACATATATTTTATTTCTTAAAATAAAACTCTCAAGTCAGAGGAAAATAGGGTATATGTTTTCTAATATCATAAGAAATCTTACTTTTTGGATGCACAAAAGTATCTATTTCAAATAAAATAATTTTATGTTATATCTGGAAGATAAAATGAGAGATAATATGACACTAGTTGATAGTGAATAAGAAATTTCATAATAAAATGTATAGATATTTTATAGAAACAAATTAAGCAAAATGACTTTTTTGCATACTTTTATAAATAAAACAATTTCTATAAAGTTGGTTTTTCATAGTTCAAGGCCTGATCATTTGTTTTTCAAGGCACTACAGCTGTTCTGAAAATTTTTGGCACCAGGAATTTTGAAGAGGTTTTGGCTCTAGTCCTTCTGCCTGAGGGCGATAGACGGTGGGTGACCATCCAACTGCATCAGCAACATCTGGAGCCCGAGTCCCCGCTGAGCCAAATCAACAGGGCAGGACCAGCAGAAAGGATGCCAGATGTGCTATAATTATTTTATTTGCAAAATAAGTTGTTTTCCTATACTTCATCACTTTTAACACTTTTTTAGAAATCTGGTAAAAATTTGGTGCTTTATTCAGTGTCTTTGGCAGATTTAAAAATCAATATGAAATCACAGGTAATAAAAAAGAGAACTTTGCTATCAGCGCCTACATTTGTAAGAAAAGCCTGACAAATAAAGAGACTGTTAGATATCGGTTAACTCAACGAACAATTCAGAGCCACTGTTAAGAAGGACTGATGGTATGATTTACTTATTCCTTTGCTTAAATCAATCATTGTTAATGCCTAGGAGCACAACAGAAGGGTCATTTTTAAGATAACGCACAGAAAAGATGATCCAATTTAATTCTATTTCAAACTCTTCAACAGTACTGGGCACAGAAATACAAAGATAAATAGAAGTGCCAATGTGCTCACAGAGTCCACGAGCTAGATATACTGGTACAGGCACAGAAGACACCATGGCAGGTACCGTCTATTGCCTGGTCAAACGGGTGTACAGCCTCCCTTCCTCCCCAGACACTGTTGAAGGAGAACGCAAGTCCAGCTCCAGGCAGCAAAATGTAAAGTCCGCTAGAAAACTTTTGGCAAAACTTTTACTTCTTTTCAAAGGAGCAAGAGAATGGCTTTATCTCGCTATCTTTACCTGGAATATAGATTTGATGCTAAAGATTACAGCAGTTCCACTGTAATCGCAAGGTGACAAGAGGAAAACGAAACACCAAAGACTATGCTTGTAGAGGAGAACGAAAGGAAAAGAACAGGACCTGGATGATTTTGCTGAGCAAATAGGTGCCAGCAATTCCCCCCTGCCCCCTCCTACACATACACACAGCTCCAATCTTCTTGGTACGTGGGATAAGAAATTTCTGCATAGTTAAACCTCTATTAATTAGATTTTTGTTACTTGCAGCTGATAGCTTTTCAAACTGAAAAACAAAGCATAAATATCTTGTAGTAAAAAGGGAACAAAAATAATTTAATAAAAAAGTATTAAATACTTTTAATACTTAAGTATTAGTATTAATAAAAAAGTATTAGTGAGGATTACATAAATTGATTAAATAACCTAAAAATAGCCCTGGCTGGTATAACTCAGGGGACTGAGTGCCAGCCTGCAAACTGAAGGGTTACTGGTTGAATTCTCAGTCAGGGCCCATGCCTGGGTTGCAGGCCAGGTCCCGAGTAGGGGGCATGCAAGAGGCAACCACACATTGGTGTTTCTCTCCCTGTCTTTCTCCCTCTCTTCTCGTCTCTCTAAAAAAATAATAATAATAGAATCTTTAAAAAAATAAAAAACCTAAAAGATGTGCATGTTCATGTATATTAAAATTTTTCACATATATAAATATTAGGACATGATAAATATTAGAAAGAATATTTAATTATATAAGAATAAAGATTGACAAGAGATGCCATTTTAGATGGGGGTTAGTGGAGGTTTTTCTAGAAGAGAAGATGTTATAGTCATATGGATGAACAGTATATGTATGCTTTTTAAAAAATTAGTTTCACTGTTCCTCATTTAATCTATAGATGAGAGAATGAATCATGAGATAGCACAATATATTTCAGGAAAAGGGAAGAAAATAGAAAATGTAGAAAACATGGGAAGAAGCAACATGATATATAAGGTGTTGAAAAAAGAAAAAGTGATGAAATTGAATACAAAGAAAGAATCATGGTCTGTTTTAAAGAATATATTGAAAATGTTTAATATTACATTGACTACTTTGCATTACAGTTGGCATTGTTTAAAAGCAAAAGCCATCTAAAATATGGATACAAATACAGACTTAAATATAAGTGAAATTTTAAGTGTAAGTATATTTTTTTCTGGATGATCTAAGCCCAATGACACACGTATTTGCACTTTATATTGTTTATGTGCAATAAAAATGTTTGCATTCAATGATCTTTACACCTTCTGTATTCTAAATTTTGTTTGTATCAAACTATTTCTTACCATATTTTATAATATATATGATACTGTTTGATAACATATATGTCACAGAGAAACTATTTGATAACACATATGTCACAGAGTCCACCTTTTCTCTAACCAGGTAAAAAGAGAAATATTATTATAATTCCCACCCTTCTTGAGTATATGGTAAACTTACTCTCCACTGAGTGTTGATATTCTTGGAGATAGAATCACATGTACTTATAAACACTTTTTTAAGTGAAATGATTCAAATATATTTCTTAGAAATTCTGCAACTAATAATATAAATAATTATCAAAATAGGGCTTTGTTGTATGCCTAATAATTCACTGATATTTTATAGTGGGCACTCCTTAACAATTATTCAAGTATGATTAGGATCCCCATTTGGCAGAGTAAAACTAAGTTATGAAATATTAGTGGGTACATGGTGTTTGGTTCTAATGTAAACACTGTTCCTTTGCTTTTGTTTACTTTCAACGAGTCTGCCACAGGAGCTAAGCTGTGAGCCTCTAGGGTGGCTCTTCTTACCCTTTTTTAAAGCATCTCTGTGCTTCATGACTGGGGTCCACTTTAGGGCACTTTCAAAACCGGCCACTGTTGAAGATCATCTTATTGTCTTTGCTGCTCTCTTGGACAGAGCAAAGCTCCTGCCCTTCACCCCCTTAGTTCCCTGTACGTTGCTATAAAACCAACAAACAAAATGATTTTTAAAATATTTATCTATTACATAGAACATATTACAATTATATTTTTAGAGTTTTGGGAGAGAATATATATACTTAAAGAGTGAAAGGGATGCTAGGAAATATGGAAAACCAAATGCAGGATATTTATTATAGCAAAGTATAAATAATACTTAAATGTATGCCTCAAATAATGGAAACATTTTCTAGAAATCGTGAGTATAAAAACAATTAAAAGTCTTGCCTGAACCTTCCCTTGACTGAATCATCGTTGGTGATTACATATTCACCCCCGTTTAGTGATACTTCTGCAATGTAGTGTGCTTGGAAATAAGCACTGGCTATGCTAATAGGAATGACAGCATACTATTGGGGGGCTTTATACAAATTTGGCATCATCCCTGGGTTAAATGCCCTGTGTAGATTACATCATTGACTCTTCAAACACACTCCATAGATGGTATCTGTATTTTCAAAGTGAGAAAACTGAGGTGTGTAGAAAGTAAGTGGCTGAGACAGGGGTAAAACCTACTCAACCGTGACTCCAAAGGTCATACTCTTAACCTGCAGAATGAGTCTCCATTTGGGTCATAAAACACTTCATAGGATTAGGCACAGTGCTGTACATGGAAAACTCAACATTTAGGAAAATGTGCATAGAGATAATAAAAGAGAAGAATGGTTTCATTAACTTACAATAAAACCTACAAAATCATTGATGTTTTAGTGCTACTAGAAATTGTCAAATAAATAATATATGGTGAAGTACATGAACAGTGTAAGTATATAAGCAATTTTGAGAAGATGCCAAATTACAACAATTAGAATGACTCTTATTTGCTGCTTGCCAAGTTGGATCCCAGGTTGCTGGGGTGGGACTGGGAAGAGGGTGGGTGGTTGGGGACAGCAACAAGAAATGATGAGAGTACTAGTGTAGAAACATAATCACTTAATTTTCTCTGAGGTATCATGGATGTTTTATTTTTCATTGGGCATAAAAACTACATTATCCATATTATAGCTTATTTCTAGTTTTCAGATCTGATTTTATGAGCATTACTTTATGACCAAGCCCCTAGCTATGTGTGAATGGGCATTATTACATTGCTCTTCCCCATTTCCTGTTTCAAACTCTGAGCTCAATATACTGGTGGATTGGCAAAACGATACCATCTACTTCAAGACGTGGAATGCTGCACATTTAATTCAGAACACAAGAAAGTTAAAAGTTATTACAAGAACTATTCCCCAAGAATGAGAATATGTTCTCCTATGAAAACAGATAAATGCCAAAATCAACTCTATTAGTTGAAGAGAGTGCAATTTTCTTTCCTAATTTTTACGTTTTTTCAATATGAAAACAAAATTGGTCTGTGGACTCATCGTAACAGGAGGATTGAAATGCTCTGAGTATGCGTATGCCCAATAGGAATGCCCAGACTGAGCACAGAATAAAGTTGACAAATATTTGTTTGTGTACCTACACTATATATGAAGGCATAAAAAGAAGGAGGTCCTATACTCACTAGCTGAGTTTTGGAAGATAGGGAAAGACTAGGGTAGGTAGAAATCACTGGAATTATTCATTTGAAGTCCATTTAAAAATACTAGAACAACAGATTCTAATTCTTGAAGTTCATCTCTATGGCATATTAACACACACACACACACACACAATTGTCTGTTGGCTATAGTACTGGGTTGCTTCCTAATTCTAGGTTTGCTGTTCATTAATTACCATTACTTGCTTTAAGAAGACTATAATAGTATGACTTAACACACATTCTTTGAAAAGGTGCTATTACCTTTTCAAACATGTGTATTATAGGACAGATTTCTAAGGCATTTTTAAAAACTGTTTTATTAAAAGCCAATAAAGTTTTCTTGCCATTACAACAAATATCATTCTAGAATATTACTCTTCTTGTTCATTTATTTATTTATATTTAGAGAGGGGAAAGAGGAGAGAAAGATGGAGAGAAACATCAATGTCTGATTGCCTCTTGTGTACCTCCTATGGGAGACCTTCAGTGTAACTCAGGCATGTGCCTTAGACTGGGACTCAAACCAGCAACCCTTCGGTTCTAAGGCCAGCACCCAATCCACTGAGCCACACCAGCCAGGACTGTGCCATTTCTTTTTTGAAAAAAGTTTTAGTAGTTTGAATCACCTAGATGATAAAGTTCTGAAATACTAACAGATTCTTCAAGGTCCTGTGATAACCTGAACTCAGTCACCATTTTCAGCCCCTTCTCCAATGAAAGATCCAAGTACTTTATATCCTAAATGGCTTTAAACGTAAGCACTCCTCTTCTACAATTCACTCTCACTCATTCACTCCTTCATTTATTCACTCAATAAACACTCACAGAGCCACATGTTCCAGGTGTTGTCACAGAAAAATAAATAATAAAATCAAAACTAAAGTAAACAAAAAGAAACCATTTGGGGGCTTACATTGTCATCAGAGAAAACAGGAAGTTAATACTGTTGATAAGCAAAAAGTGCTGTATGTGAAAAGGTGAAAGATACTAAAAGAAAGATAAAATGATTAAGAAAGACAAAAACTGAAGAGAGGAGTTCCAGGATTGGACATGTGGGGAAACACACTTGTCTCACAACAGTTTAGTCCTAGAGGTGGAATTAATGAGCTATGCCTTTTCCATAAAAGGAGGCCCCACGTTTAACACTTTTCTTGTCTTCTGTGTTTCTCTCTGCAACCTATGTTCTCAAATTTGAACACCTTACCTCACTAATGTTGCCTTTCTAGCATTTAAGCATTGATATTTAATGGCATCTGCCCAGGCTCCCTTATCCTATATTGTCTTTTACTGAACACCTTCATTTTGGGAAACTCATTCATCCTTAGAGCTTCAGTGATTCTTTCTGGTGGATGAAATCCACATTTACTGTATTCTCCAGTACCTAGTCCTGCTCTATCAAGCCCAAACAACTAACTAACTTCCAGATTCACCCATCCGAATGCCTCAACAATAACTCAGTCAATTCCTAAATTTAAATCCCAGTCATTGCTTTGAAAGTACTCTAACTCCCCGAATAGAGCTAAGTGTTATTTACCCTGAAGCACAAGCCAGACCATTCCTTCCTCCTGCTCCTCACAAGCCACAGTCGAGGTACAAGTCCCTAACTCACAGATTTTCTTCGCAATTTCTAAGGTTGAATTCCTTGTGTTCTTCATGCTGTTCTCTAAGACTCTGCTCAGGTCCTCTCCAAACCAGACTACACAAAAAGGCCCCAAACATTTCTAAACTGATTATTTTACTAACTTGTTTAACATTTCTATTGGTTTTCCATTGTTATTCAGATAAAGAATTCATTTTCTAAAATGGCTTGAAGGCCCATTGGTTACTGCCTACCTCTCGAACCTGACTTACAGCTAATCAGTCATGGTTCCTTCTGCTCCAGTTACACTGACTTGGCCTCAGTTCCACCCACGTTCCATGTTTTCTTGCACCCGAGTTTCCCTGAACATTGTTTTCCTTCTTTCTGCATTACTTGTTCCTTTTACAGCCAATTGTTTGATAATCAATATTAGACTTCCTAACTAGCAACAGAATTTAGGATAGCTATGATTTTCCTAACATCTTTTTCCTCATTCTCTGTTCAAAATAAAAATATTTTAAAAATTATTTTAAATGGATCTCTCACTGTATAATTTTTATTATTTATTTTCCCCCGTGCCTGGGTATCCATTAGTCCTGGGTTCCATAGTAGCAGGACTGTATTTCTTTTCGCTCCCCATTTTATTCTCAGCATCTCACTGCACCCCTAGTACATAGTAGGGAATCACATAATGTTTATTAAATATATGAGTGAATAGATGAGTCTTATTCTGTAATTTTATGAAAGTGATCTAAACCACTTGAAAAATTTTAACTCATTGAAAATCTCTGGTTTAATTAGGAAAATATTATTTCTATAAAATTAAGATAATTGAATTGTCAAAATCAAAAGAAATAAAAATAAAAAATAAATATTTCATTATGAATTTTGGGGGCAGTATTTAAAATATCGTGGTTTCTAAGTAATCCTTAAATACTGCACTAAGTACAGGAATAATTTGCAGTTCACTCTTACACACTTTTACAGCTCGACCTACAATAATGCCTTGGTAAACATAAAAATAACAGGACTTCATTTATTTACATGATTATTTATTGTGACATAGAGTTTTCTTCCTTTAGTCTGTATTACCAATGAGTCCTCCCTTAGTAATACCGTCACAGTATTGCTTTTTATTTTAAGTAGAGCCTATGAAGCATCTGTAACTCTTAGAACCTTTGTGATTTTCCTTCAGAGTACCTTCTGAAGTCAAAGGTCTCCAAAAGCAAAGATAGAAGCTATAGATGAACTCAGTAGGGAACCAACTACACAGAGTGCGTTGAATTATACCATAGGAACCAGCTTTGAAGATAGTCTCTTTCGGGTCAAGCTGGAGTACAGTGTTAATGTCAAACCACCATCCACACAAACCAAGTTCCCCTGTGACTTCAGCAGTGATGTATAGTAGTCAATTATGAGTTCTTCATAATGATTAACTCCATTTATATAGTTACCAATCTATCCACAAGAAAGTACACTGGTTATGATGGACTTATAACCTTTGTAAGGTATCACACTATGCCTTTTATCATCCTGTACTACCCATTTCAACATATCTTTGCAGTCAATGGCATTGCCTACAATAGAACCGTGATTGTGAATAAAAAAATAGAAGTAAAAGTCTGGTGTTGAACAGCTTGTCTGAATCTGGAAACAAGCCCTATATTCTCTTTGTCATAAAACATGCTATTTTTAAATGTGATGAATCAATTGATTTAATTTTACATAAGACATTTAAGTAATAAAAACAGAAGCTATCAAATACCACATTTTCGATCTAAATAAAGATTAACATACAAAAAGGGAAGGAAAGAATCCATTATGTGCTTTATAAGTACAAGGATTAATGATTTGCTGGTTCAATTAACTAATGACTAAAAGTTTCTGAATTCTCAGATCAAGAATTTGATATGCATGGAGAGAGTTATGATTTTTATAAGCTAGACAACTGACATTAAGAAGATAATTCATATGAATTAAAGAATCTCAGTTTAAAATTACAGTGGTGATAGTAGTACATGATTTCACAATAGCTAGGAAAGGAAAAATGATATGTTTTTTTAGAAAAGAGATAATATTTTTAGTTTAAGATTAACAATATAGGGCAGAAATGTCATAAAACAAAAAAAAAATATTTGAATTCACCTACATTATTATTCTATCCCTGCATTCCATAATGGTTAAGTTTAATTTGCTAGTGTCAGTGATGCATCATATAAGTTGACTTAGAATATAATTAACATTCTCCTGGCATCAGTAAACTTCAATTTATATTTTAGCTGTTAAACATATAGCAACTATATATATGTATATATACACACATATATATACACACAAATATATACATACACACATATACTAATTAAATACTATAACACCTCTGATTTCACTATAAAATATCAATGCAATCATTTTCAAAATTTGAAATATATTGTGTTTACCTGAATTTCTTGTTTTTAATCATTTGAACATTTAAAAATCAATCTAAACAAAAATGCAATCTAAAAAAGGTATATGTAATTTTCTTTGAGTATTTTGGTAAACTACCTAAAAAACACTTTTAGAATGAAATTTTTATCCTATTTTGGAGCCTTGCTATTATGACTGAGAATTTCCTTGAGATACTTGGGGAATTTTCTTTAAGTAAATGAATTTATATTCTACTCACTTGATCATTGGTCTTGAATATATCTATCCTTGTTTCAAATCACCATCATAAGTACCTATGTAATATTTTGTTACACTCCAAGTTTATAATCCTGTTGTCTCCTTTCATCTGTCTATATCCATCAAAGTATTCTCTCTGAGTTTAAAATAAACTATAAATTCCTTGGCATAAACCAAAAGACTATAATTGATTGTGATAATTAGTTTATGCGTAAACTTAGCTAAGATATAAACCCTAGTTATTTATTTTAAAAAAACTGATGCAGTTATTCCTGTGAACCTTGATGACTAACATCTACAACCATTTGATATTATGTAAGCAAATTACCTTCAGTAAAGTGGATGGGCCTCATCCAATAAGTCGAAAATCTGTAGAAGCAAAACCAGAGGTTTCCTGGAAAAGAAATTCTGCCTCAGCACTACGGCATAAACTCCTCCCAGAATTGCCAGTCGGCTGACCTGCCCTATAGATTTTGAACTCATCAGTCCCCATGATTTCATGAGTCAATTCTTTAAAATCCATTTCTTTGGTTTTAAACACCCTATTGGTTCTGTCCCTGGAGAACCTGACTGATGCAGTAAGTTAATTTTGTGTTCTCTTTAACCTTATTTCCTACAACCCTCTCCCTTGCACAAGCTACTTTGGGCACAGAGGACTAGAATTTAATATTCTTGAACTAGAACTGGTTGTATTTTTTCGCTCTGTTTTTCAGATTCCTAATTTGATCATTACTATACTGTATTGTTCTATCTCTTCTAGAGTTCCCCCTTTTTTTTTGCCCTGAAAACTGCCAGCTAAAAATCCTGTCATTGAAAGTAGGATTTATAAAATGGAGAAATTTTTAGAAAATTTCATATATTTTCCATTTTTTCTCTTAATTATTGTACATGTCCTTCAGATATTTTAGTATTTTCTTTTTAATTTTTTGAGGAAAACAATAAATATTTACTTAAGGAATTAAAGCTACAAGATTTTGGAATTAATTTGCATTTGGAAACAACTTCTTCAAAAACATTATCTATTACCTTAATTGACTTCCCCACCTTATGTTTGTCTGTCTGTTTATCTGTCTATCTATCTATCTATCTATCTATCTATCTATCATCTATCATCTTCTATGTATAAGTTTTGGCAACATTATTTGAAAAATAATAATAATCCAAGTTAAGAAAGAAATATTTGCACAGTCTAGGTTTTGAATGTGCTTCTTCTTTGTTTATATGGTTCAAATGATGAAACGGGTGAGGTGGATATTTAAAGAAACTTGATAGCTAATTTGTTTTTTTATGTATTCTAGGAGAACTTTTCATTTATGTTATTAAACTATGTTTAGTCGTACAAAGTTAATGCTACATGTGTACTGAACAGTTTTAATACTTGCTTAATAATGTTTTCTTTGATGTTTGTCATTTTTGCCATTCTGAAAACATTTGATCCTCTTTCCCGAGAGAAAGAATAACACATCAAAATTACAGTGTTCTTCTATTTTTTTTAGTATCAGTGGATTGTTTGCTGAATAGGAATATTTTCTTGCTAGAAACCAAGAACTATATAATATTTCATAAGTGTTTCTAACTGACTCTTTCTCTTTATTGTTTCCATGCCTTTCTAACTGCAAACCTTTCTTCTCTGAACAAGGGATATGTACTCCTTAATAGGCTTTCTCCTCCTGCTGTTTATTCTTTAGCTAAAGTCATAATCCTGCATTTATGACATTATAATCATCTCTACAGTCACTAATTGTTCTAAAATGCTACTTTAGGTGAAGTTATACAGCAGGGAGTGAATGAACTACCAAAAAACAAAAGTACTATTTTCAACTCCATACACTTTTTCTGTGAGTGAGGAAAAGGATAATTCTCAAAGAGAGGTTGATTGCCTACAATTGTTTCGAGTTCTAGTGCTTAAGTTTAAAGAATAGGTTTTGATTCTTAACTTACTTTTTCATGCTTATTAACATAGATTTTTTAATCATTTTATGTATTGTAGAATACAGCCATTGTTTGTGCTGGCCCCAAAATACAAAATTTCTAGTTATTAGGGAATATAATTATTTAGGACAATTTTGTGTTAGGATATTCAGATGAGAATAAACCATAAAATAACAACATTCATTTTTTTTTTATTGCAATCACATTTAAAGAATATCACTTTATACAATATTGGATTTCTCTTTGGTGAAGACTCTGCATGTTGTAAAATCTTATAAATTCTTATAAAGTTATTGTAATTTAATGCAAATACAAATATGATTCCAGAAACAATGAATTACAGTATTTTGTAAAAGTAAGTATTTCCTAATAGAACCTTCATGGGTTTTTATTGAGCACATTTCTCAGAAAGCTTCTTAGAATTCCTCTCCAGAACATCTTTCCTCTCTCTCAAATTCATGATCCTGAATGCATCCATCATCGCGTGATTCCTTCTATTCCTGTGACCTTTCTTCCCTTCACCATTTCCTTGAGCTTCCTGTATCATAATGACAGGCCAAATACTGGGATTAAATTATTGTCTGATCTATGTGATCCCCCAAACAATTATTCTCCCATCATCACATTTTCTTGTATGGGTGTTTCATATTTTCTTTCATATTTTACTTTCCTTATAAAAGGATTCGTGGGCCACTTCTGACAGATAAATGTTTTGCCCATTTTCATAAGATAACAGTTTCTTGGTAGATTGTTAAGATAAATAATGCACCATTCCATTAATGCCATACTTGGAGTGGAATATTATTAAATGTTTATCCACCTAATTACTCAATTTATCAATTTAAGAGTAACTCCAAACCTAACTTTAACGCTGCCTTCTTAAACACAGTAACAAACTAATCTAAAAATAAAGACTCACAAGTTACCAAGTCATGGTGGCCCTTAAATAACTGCTTAACTGACAGAAAAAAAATTTCCCTATAGCAATTATTTCTTTTCCATAAATGGAAACTTCAACTTACTCAATGAAGCAAGTAACTTTTATTATATCTCATTTATATTTGAGTTAGTGAACTTTCAGTGAATTTAGTCATTCTAGATTAGATTTAAGTTCCTAACCCACAATATTTCCTGCTATTGAGTCTCCCACTGAGTGTGCATGCAAGTCATCTGCACTGCAGCCTTTAGTTTAATCATCTGTTTCATGTGGACATAACTCATTAGAATGTTACAATTCTATTGTAAATCTATAGCAACTTCAAAAATAATATATGAGAAGACTAGGAATAAGAGGAGGAGAGTACAGATATTATATAGTCTTTTGATGTCCTAGGATTGGAAAAGTTCTGGAAGAATCAACCACAGAGTCCAACACCACCCCTTTCTGCTTGAATTATCTCAACAAATGGCAATCCAGCCTCTGAGTGTTTCCACTAACAGAAAACTCAAAAAATTCCTAGCTGGCCAGTTTCAGTTATGGACAACTAACAGTCCTTTCATGTGATGAATTAATTTCTACCTCCTTATGACTTCAGTTACAATTATGAGTTCCTCTCACTGAGAAACACAGTCTAATTTTTCCAGGAAATATATTCCAACCCTTGAGTATAATTATTACAGGCCCTATCGTATTTCTCTTTTACAAATTAAACCCTGCCATTTTCTTCAATTATTCCTGAAAACACATGATTAACTGTCAGCACACTCCTCTGTGTATACTCACATTTTTCAATGTTCCTCTGGGGTGTGGTGCCCATAAATAAACTCACAACTCAGCTGTGAGAATTTAATCCTGGGCCATGTGGGATCTCCTATTTCTTGAATGGACACAGTCTTTTAATTAACTTTGTTCAAGGTGAAAACACATTTTTATAATAACCCAAGCACATGCTTAGTTTCAACAAGGAAATGCTAAACTTTGAATGTTCTTTGGAAATAAAGTCATTGCATAAACCCTCTGTATCCTTACCATTTAGCAATAAGTATTTGACAATTACTATATATATTTTCAAAATTTTCATGTTTTATATGGATGTCAAATGGAACTGAAAATTAAGTATTAATTAAATTCAGAGGGGACACGGATTGAGAGAAATTTGAAAAAGGGAGGGAAGGAAGAGGCATGGACACACAGAATCCAACTGCAAATTAGGTGAAAGGTAGAGTGTATCTGTCATTCAAACATATGCTGAAATCGGGCAGGACATGTATAGGAATGATGAGGACTATTTGAGGTTAGAATCAATGATGATGGTGTCATCTTTTTTAGCCAGATCGACTACAGCAGAATTTCTTCCACTGGTGAGTGAAAAACCCAAACTTCAAAAGACATGACCCTCAAAGAGAGTTGGAGTTTATTGCAACAAGATCCAGAAAATACTCTTAGTTATTCATATCCCTTTGAGTTCAGCCTATATGGCATGAACTTTTTTGACACGGGAGGAAATAATATGATTTTTTAGTTATAGGAGATCAAGTATTTAACCATTAATGCATTAACCACCTCTAACAGAATTCTAGAGATATTAGTTGGGACACACACACACATGTGTGCACATATATGCACACACACATGTGTACACACATGTGTGCACATGTGCTTGTGCACATGCACATACATGTGCATGCATGCACATATGTCCATGTTTGTGTGTGTACTAACAAAGGCCAAGCATAGGGATACTAGTTACAGGGAAATCTACAGACATTATTCTCAGAGATTGACATGATAATTACATAAAAATAAAGAGTCATATACACTTTAAAAAACTGTAAAGTAACAAAATTGATTTACTTTATATATCAGCATTATTACCTAAGTATTCTATTTATGCTATTAGAACATATTGCACACTACAACATACAGGAAACACTGTAGAGGAACTAAGTATTAGTTTACAACACCAAAAAATATACACACATGTCAAAATAAGAAACATATAAGCTATAACATAGAATGCACTGAAAATTTATTGTAATTAAATATGAACATGTAATTTAAAAAATCTAAGTGCTAATAGTTTTCCAAAACAGAAACCCCTCTTCTGAATACTCTTAATCAAGAAAAATAATTTAAAATAAATATGCACAGCATTATAAATGAATTCATCAAGAGATGATAAAAACCTTTGAACATTTTCATTGATAAATAGAATTAAATATACTAAACACCATGTGAAAATTTGGAAAATAATTACAAAATAAATAAAAATATAACAGAAAATAATATTGATAGGGAAACTGAAAAGCTATAAAGGCAAAGTTAAAAAAGAATTAAACAAAAATTGGGGGATACAATATGCAACATTATATCATGGGGATGCAATGTCCAGCATGGTGACTATAGTTAATAATACTGTATTATGCTTTGAAAGTTGCTAAGATAATGAATCTCAAAAGTTCTCATTACCAGAAAAAATATTTTTGGAACTACATAAAATAATGATGTTAAGTAAGCATATTGTGGTGGTCACTTCACAATGTCTGAAATGCCAAATCATCATGTTGTACACCTGGAACTACCATAATGTTATATATCAATTATACTTCGATAGAAAAATAAGATTTTTGGAAATTTCAATATATTCAGTGGAACACTGGTACAGTTTTCTAAAGAAAAGGAACCCACGCATACACATAACACGCACACAATTCTGTACCAGCGTCTCCAACAGCCCATCTGGCTTATTGAGTAATAGCCACAACTGACCTTCTCGTTTTCTTGCCTCCCTCCCCACTGCGTTCTTTATTGACTTAGCTAAAGAATTCCCCCAGCGCCTCCTGAGATCCTTTTAACTACTCAAAAAGAGAATTTTCCAGCAAGAGAGATTTTCATCTCCAGTCAGTGGAAGTTAGTGGCTTTTCTGTTAGAGCAGGCACAATTGTCTGGCAGGTAATCTCTTCTTTCACAGTCCGCTGTGGCAATTCTCACATCTTTACTTCATTAACGGGAGCCAGTTCTCTCCCCAAACCTCCAAGAACCGTCCTGCCTGCGTAGTATAAGCATATCCTGTAATCATTTCATGGCATTAAACTCCGTGCGACCGGAGAGTAACCCTATATCAACAAACTCTTTTGCAAAGCTACTTTACTTCCTTTAATCCTCTCTTCTTAACAAACCCGGAAATCGTCAGATCAATTTATGTAAAGTTTGCCTCTCGTTACTGGTCTGGTGAAGAGAACAGAGGGCAGGTTCTGAGGAAAGCAGCATTACCTCATTAAGACATTTAGGTTTTTGCATAGTCTTTAATTAAGCAGGGTTGGCTTTCAACTTCCTTTTCAACCTACATTTCAACTAGAGAGGGTGAACAGTTAAGTACATAAATAACTGCACTTATTATTCTGAATCTTATTATTAGTCTATGCAAATGTTTTTAACTGGACCTAAGATATTCATTGATTGATTCCCTAAGCTTATTGATACATAAATTTTTATTGATAATATTAACTTTAATCTCACTTTAATTCCAGGGGTATTGTATGAGGCAGGGCATTCCTTTCTGCTTGCATTCCATTTCATTTCAAGACAGGTAAAAGGTTTAACAACTACACTGCAATGATATGCAATGAGTAACAATGGGGTCCATCAGCTAGTGTTTAAACCTACAGCAGAACCCCATCTTCAGAGTCTGATTGTGTGAGCTGGCTTTATTTTCCCTCTTTCAAGTCAACATTCTTGCAAACCATTTTTGTCTTACTCTCCCAGTTCTTGCATATACAGGTTAAATGATTTGTGCCATTCCTTTGGCATATGATGTCTATTTTCTTAGCCGGCCTAGATCTTGCCAGTTGACTCACACAGAGATACAGCCTTAGATATTGGTGCAAGGGAAGGAAGAGGAAAGTGGCACATGTGTTAGCTTGGGTTCCCAAGAAACAGATAGCAAAATCAATCCAGATACGTGAAATCTAGGGAATGGGCTTCAGTAAATCCCTGCACCAAAGGGAACAAAAAAGATAAGGGATGGAAACAAGCTGGGTAAGTGTGTAGTCTCAGGAAAAATCTAGCTGCAGTTGCTCTGACTTAACAAACTGAAAGCAGGCTCTTGTATAGACATATTGGCTACTGGACACTCTAAGAGTGAGGGCTGGGTGGATGAAACTTGCCAGGGTAGAGGTGGCTCCCATCACTTGTGGCTAGATCTCTGGAGAAGTGGAGGGAGGGAGGAAGAGGAGGAGGGGATGTCTGTGAGTTGACGGCATTCAACTCTTACAGCTGCTGGAAATTGGGTACACTCACCCTTTAATTGGGAACTGGGTGAGGCATTCAAATCACCTTTTAAAAAGACTATCCATTTTTTGTATTTATATTACCTTGCAGTGTAATACTAAGTATCTACCTATTTTCACTTCTTGCATCTGAACAGTAAAGGAACATGCCTGATGTTAGCTAAGGCTCAGTTACTGCTAACATTGCAGTGAATGTTCTCTAAATATGGGGAAAACATAATCTTTCTCAGGTCTTAGTCTGATGAATTGTTAAGATAAAAATTTCAAAGACAGCCCTGGCTGGTGTAGCTCAGTGGATTGAGCGGGGGCTGCGAACCAGGCATCACAGGTTCGATTCCCAGTCAGGGCACATGCCTAGGTTGCAGGCCATGTCCCCCAGCAACCACACATTGATGTTTCTCTCTCTCTCTCTTTCTCCCTCCCTTCACTCTCTAAAAATATAAATAAATAAAATCTTTAAAAAAATTCAAAGACAAAATTTAATCCCTAGGCTATTAGGCATATACATAATATTCTTAATTCCATACTCATTACTTGACCAAAATACCCACTATCAATTTACAGAAATAAATAATACTTGAATGCTGTGAATGCAATGCACTAGATTAGCCTCTGTGCATCTCACACAGGGGTTGCATCTGTTTATTACAGCAAGGGTTCTCCACCTCAGCACTGTTAACATTGGGGCTGGATGATTCTTGCTGTGGAGTTCTATCCTGTGCGTTGCAGGGTGTTTAGAAACATTCCTGGCCCTTAACCTCTAGATACCACCAGCTGAAAATACTGGTTCACAGATAAAGTACAACATAAGGAAATGAAAGCATAACACCTGCTGCCATGACACACAGATATGTGGTTATAGGCCAAGAGCTTGAGGATGACAGATTTAAAAATGATCAAGTAACTAGAAGGCAAGAGAAGTTGTACCATATTTTGGATGATGCTGAGATTCTCATCAATGTGCTCAGCTTTTCTCTGAAAGCCTACTATCTAGAACAGACTACAGATAGTGGCATTCTAGGGAAGCTAGACTTGGTTAATAAAAGGGTATGGATTTTTCACATCAACTCTTCAACAGAGCTGGTAGATGAGGGGAAGCATCAGAACAATGAAGAAAAGTGATCACAATATACAGATCTGTTGAGCAGCAAAGTTGAGAGTGGGACAAGAACCCCAACTGCAACCAGAAAATATAGAACTAGGCACTATAATGGGCTGGAAAATGGCTGACCATGAGTCAAAGTCCTTTCTGTTTTTTTCCTAAACATTCCAAGATGGGAAGAATCCGTTCACATCTGTGTGGGGGGGTTTTTTTGTACAAAAGTGGAAATGGAATTGAAAGGCAAGTAATGATGATGGCTGACTGGAATCACACACTTAGATTGGAACCATTTCCTCAAAATCCATTATCAACAGATACTAAAACGTTGCTTTTGCAGGGTCCCTGTTTCAGTTTGTTGCCACCTCCTCTCTTAGTAAAACTTTAGACCCTTGGGATACACACACACACACACACACACACACACACACTTGGACAGTTGACACACATGTTATTGATCCCAACAATGTCGATAAAAACTCAATTTATTTTTGTTGTTATGACAGAAAAGGGGAAAGAAATGAAATAGAAAATATTTGGTGCCATTTGATGATTTTTTCAACTACTGTGATGTAATTTCTATTTTTAAGTTTTTTAAAACATTTTATTTATTTTTGGATAAAGGGTAAGTGAGGGAGAAAGAGAAGGAGAAAAACATCAATGTGTGGTGGCCCTTCATGCGCCCCCTCCTGGGGACCTGGCCTGCAACCCAGGCGTGTGTCCTGACTCGGAATTGAACAGGAGACCCATTGGTTCACAGGCTAGAGTGCAATCCACTGAACCACACAGGCCAGGTCTACTTTTAAGTTTTTAATGAAACTCATATAGCACATTTCACATTCTTTGGCCTCATTCTATGTTACATTTCCTCCTTCTCCATTATATTTTGACTCATACCCACACTTCCTCTCCCTGGAGGCAGAGGATAAAAGGCTGACCGATTTTATATAATTGCCATTTGGATTTGTGAAGATTTTCCATCTTGAAAGTAGAATTTTCCTAATGAAGTATATTTTAGTAAAATGTACTTTGAAAATTAAACAATTGAGGTGAGCTGCTTATGCTGAGTTCCATTAAACAAATCTTAACAATAAAAACAAGCAAAAATGAAAAGGATTTTCATCATTTATTGCTTTCTAACCTGCTTCAATAAAACTAATTAAAAAATCATTTTCATTTTTACAGTAGGTAATAGTTTCAATTGAGACTCTAATAACTGCAAAAATTATTAAAACATAAATGTGTTTTTATACCAAGTATCAATTTTCAGGTTGATTTAGCCACAGAAATTGTATGATTTTAAAGTAAAAAATGTAATACCCATCAAGTGAGTCATATTAAAGGGCTCTAAACACTGTTTTTTAGGTAGAGTATTTGCATATTAAATATTAAGGGGAATGATGAGTGACATCCATAGGATGCAAATTTGGATGCTCTATGTTTTGGCCACAGGCACACCATCTGATATTGCACAGTATCTTCTTTTCTAATACGAATTCTCTGCCACTGATCACTGAGCACAAAGCCAGGTGCACACTAAAGGGAAGACGGCCTGCAAGCACCGGCTCCCGTGTTGGACTTTCGTTGTGTCTGTAATCCTTTCAAATCCTCACTGTAGAACAAAGTTGTCTTGCCCATTAAATTTGAGCGGAGCTTTTCAGGGCTTCTTCTAATTAGGTAGTTCTTCCTCTGAGATTCAGTGTCTAACATCAGATAATCCATCCTCGTTTATGGAAAGAGCATTGGTGTCTGAGGCATCTGGATTAATACAAGGACGTTTTCTTATTTTTAGCTCATTCTTTCTTGTACTGAGCTGAATGGAGTCCATACACAGAAGCTTTTCTTTTTCTGCCCCTAGTGTTGTACAGTTTCTGTACTTAAATACATGTATTCCATTCAAATGCAAGGTACTCTACAGAGAACTCCAAATAATAATAGCACAGAACATTACTACATTCTACATTTTCAAATATTTGAGGGTATGTACCTACCATCTTTCAGACTAAAATTGCAAAACTTTCTACTTATAATTAAAATTGTCTAACTTCCTAAACATCACTGCAATTTATATATTTATTTTTATCTTCATTGTCATTCTTGTAGGCTTCCTGGTTTTCCTCTCCTATACCTAATAGTGTCATGTTAATTTTGCTTTCTCCAGGGTTAGTGATCCTTGAAACATGCTAAAAATTAATTTCCTATTCTGTCTGATTAACATTTGTTAAGCAGCTTTTCATTGTAACACAAATACAATTCAAAACCTTTATTAAATATTATAAAAAGACCCTGCTTAACCTGACCCTTGCATTCTTTTCAAACACCTATTTCTTTCTATCGTCCTTGTTGAGTACACCAGGATTCATTCAGATATGAAATATCCCCAACTCTGGCCTCACTTCAGACCTTATCATATGCACTTTCTTTTTCTGGATTTCACTTCAGCATCCCCTTCCTAAGAAAACTAGCTACTCTTCTGCAGTACTACATAAAATGAAACCGACTCTAGTTATCCCATGGCAGAAACTGCTCATCCTTTACCAAAAGCATTCACTGTTCTTCCAGACTATATTTCAAGGCAGGGGTGTCAAACTCATTTTCACCAGTGGCCACATCAGCCTCATGGTGGCCTTCAAAGGGTCAAAAGGACTGTATCCATGTAACTGCTCCTTAACAGTTAAGTGAGAGCTCGGCACTGCCACTGGGTAGAAACAAGGTGCCAGGCTGGATAAAATGAGGTGGAGGGCCGGATTTGGCCTGCGGACCTTGTGTTGGCCACCTGTGTTCTAAGGCATGCAAACAAGTGGGATGGGGGTAGAAGGGATGTGTGCCACTCTGGGAACAAGACTTTAAGAAGTAGTGTGCCTCCTACTCCTCTCATTTACCTCCTCCTGAATTGGTGTAACAACAAGTCCCTAGAGAGACGCAGAGCCTCTTGGAAAGCCTGGTTGCTGAGGACTGAGTGGAAGAGAGCAACGTCCTCAGAGAATATTCTCCCGGGACTACTAAGCAAGTTTCATGCTAACACTTTTAATGGTCATCTTCTGTTGCTTATTTTCACTCTTTGTTCTATTATGGGTCTGGATGATAGCCAAGCACAGTTGAAGCTAATGAACAACAACAACCAAAGAGAGTTAATGGGTTTGGACTATATTTTTGGATGGGTAAGGCAGACAGTAAGTAAATCAATACATATTTAGTATACTTGCAGAAAGAGAAGACCAGTAAGGGGATAAGTATGCTAAGTCCAGAGCTGTGGCCCTCCCCAAGAGCAACTAATAAGCTTGCAAAAAGAGTTAGATCTGACTTTTGCAGAATACTGGAATCAGTTTAAAACCTTGCTACAAAGAAAACAAGACTTGGAGGAAAGAGGCTGTTATTTTGCTGAAAGCATGCAGGGTCATGACTTAAATGCCCTTCCTACCATCTCCTGTGCATGAGGCTGGAAGAAGCAGTGAAGATGAAGAGGATGGTAGCCTGGAGATCTGGTTCAGCGGCCAGTGCCAGAGGAAGGTGACAGTGGTCTCAAGGATGGTGCTGGTGACCTCAGCCAATGTGATAGCTTCCTCAAGAACCAGCACAAAGGTTTCTCTTCTTTTTGCCTCATTCAGAATTATTCCAGGGCTGGGCAGCACTCTGGACAGATTTTGCTGAAACCATTTAAAAGCACAGATACTGTTCACTGCAGCTTGAAGCAAAGAACATTCTTTTTAAAAGTGTTCTGGTTGTTGAAGTTCACTTTACTTTCCATATGTGTTTTTGAATGAGTTTGTTGATTTTGACCAAAAACACTAATGAGATGTTTGGGGGACTATTGAATCATCAAATCAGTTTGGGGAAACAGGCAATGTCACATGTCCCAATAAGTGACATGGTAAATAGCAGGCTTTACCTGGATCTTTGGTTCTTGTAAAGTTTTGGCATAGATATTAAATGCATTTTTGTTAGATATACGCCAATATATAGTATGATTTGTGATATTGCTTACAATCATATTGTTTAAAAATCTTGATAGTCTATTTTTATTATGTAGATATATAATGGATCTTTGCATATTTGTCTTAGATTTTGAAACATTAAATTCAAATGTACTTATTACTTCCAGTAGCTTATTAAGGACTTATTTCATATTTTCAATGCATTGTTTCATGTTTTCGAGAGTAGACAGAGCTCTATTTTCTTCTTAAACTGTTGATTTGCATTTTATCTGCATATTACACTGGCTAAGAACTGAACTATAATAACAAAAATTACCCAGAAGTATATATCTGATTTGCTCCCAAACTTGGGGAAAATAATTCAGTCATTGACAAGTATGAGGTTAACTGCAGATTTCTAATCATTCAATTAATTAATTAATTCCACCATTATTTAACCCCCCATACCCTCTTGCACCTCCACCCACTCCTCCTCAACAATGACCACACTGTTGTCTGTGTCCATGAATTATTTGATCTTTTCCTTTTTGCTCAAGCCCTTCACCCCCTCAGCCCCTCCCCAGAGCTGTCAGCCTGCTCTCCATCTGTGAATCTGTCTCTGTTTCGCTTGTTAGTTCAGTTTGTTCATTAGAGTCCACATTTGACTGAGATCATATGTTATTTATTTTTCTCTGACTGGCTTATTTCCCTTAGCACAATGCTCCCCAGTCATCATACTGTCACAAAGGGTAAAATTTTCTCCTTATTACTGACGAGTGGTATTCCATTGTGTAAATATACCATAGCTCTTTTATCCACTCATCTACTGATGGACACTTGGGCTACTTCCAAATCTTAGCAATTGTAAATAATGTGGCAATGCACATAGGGGGCACATATTCTTTCTAATTAGTGTTTTAATTTTCTTCAGTAGATTCCCAGAAGTGAAATTGCTGGGTCATTGATAACCTTTTTATTTTAGAATAGTTTTAGATTCACAAAAAATTTACTAAAATGAAAGAGAGCTATTATATCTCACATTCAAGTTCCCTATTATTAACAACTTATATGTATTTCTCAAAATTTTTGATGCATTGTTGATACATCACTTTTCTTATAATGTTGTTTTCTAGTTTTTGTATTTGATGGATTTTACTGTTATATATGATTTGAAACAAGTTCTTTCTCCCTCTAGTTTCTAGAAGACTTGCTTTGTTTGGTCCCACTGAAACCAACCGTGCCTAGAGATTTTATTCTAGGAAAGGTTCTAACTTAAAATTCATTGTTATGGATAAAACTATTCACATAAACTATTCTTCTTAAATGAACTTTAGGAGTAGTGTCTGAAAACAATTGCCTATTTTAATCTAAATTGTAAATTGATGGTTATATTTTTAAAATAATAAAAATTATCATCACTAATAATTACTTGATTAGTGTACTCAATTTAGTCTAGACTAATAATTTTTTTTCAAGTTATTGATCATTGAAAGAAGTTTTTTTTTGGTTTTATTGACTTACCTTGTTATTTGTCTGTTTTCAACTTATTTGACTTTTGGCTTATTTTCCTACTATTTCATTCATTCTGATTTCTTGGAGTTTAATTTTTTCTTATTATTTTATTATTTTAATGTGAAATACTAGGTTATTTACCTGTGACAAATCTACATTTTTAATGTTAGTGTTTAAGGATATAAATTCCCTAACTAGCAAAATCTACATATTTTATCTTGTGTTTCATTTTCATTCATTAAAATATATATTATAATTTTCTGCATTGATTTTTCTCTTTGAACCATAGGTAATTTAGAAGTCTCTTGTTTAATTTGAAAATGTTTGGGGGGTTTTCTGATATTATTCTTGCATCAATTTGCAGTTTAAATCTCTTGCAGTTAGATAAATTTCAATTATAATTTTCATTTTTGAAATCTTTTGAAATGCTTATGTACCTAAATATGATCTATATTGTTGAACATTCCCTTGAATTTGAAAATAATGTTTATGACACTGTTATTCTGTCAAGAATTCTGTACAATAGCAATTATGTAAAGTTGTTTGTGAATGTTCTTCTACATCTTTCCCAATTTTCTTTGCAGTGGGAGAAGCATCCCTGAAGTCTCCAATTTAAATTCTTTGTATCATCCTTGGGTATTGTATAAGATTTTTTTAAATGTATTATGCACAGCTATGTTAAGTGCATACCCACTTAGAATTCAATTTTATTCGGCAATTCCCTTCTCATCCCTCTTCCTTTTTGGAGATTCATATAATGTAGGTGATTTAGTGCAGCCTTCCGCTCCTCAAACTCTCTTCTGTGTACCTTGTGAAGTTTCATCCCAAAGAACTCTAGAGTTGCTACAAAATCTCTAGTGTGCCTGCAGCTCTCATGCTAAACCATATGAGCATTTCAGCAATGAATTAAGAATTGTAATTAAATTCTTCTTATTCACTTGTAAGGCAATGCTATCTTCCACCTACTTCCCGATGTAAGTGAGCTAGTCCTTGGGTTTGGTGTCTCCTTTCATTCATCTGTCTTTCTTTAGACTTTAGGCTCTCCCATGGTCATGTCAAATAGTCTCTGGTTTTTGGCTTGACTTCAAGCTCCAGTAATCACTGTGATCCAGAACATCTGCCTTAAAAGCTCATTCTCAGAATCAGCCCACGAGACAGGGGTAGTTCATCTGTTAAATCACCTCATTATTGCTCATTCCCGTCTGCTTGTGTCACTGGCCCGCAAGATTCCCCTTTATTCTAGTTACCCTCCCCCCATAAAGGAAACACTTTTTCCTGTTTGATTTTGAGACGTTTCTGTGAGGTCAGAGTGCTTTCTACTGAAATAGTCTTTTCAAGTAAAGTCTGTCCTCAGCTAACTCTGGATTTGTGTTTTGGTCGACAGTTGGAATAAGTTCCTGCGCATGCTCTGTGACAGATGCAGGTAAGCTCACTCACAAGGGTTCCCCACTCATAGACACGACAGCTTTGCTCAGCTTTACCAAGTTTATCAGCTTTGATTGTAACCATGCATGGGTTCAATCTCCATGCTGGTTCTAAAACCCAGGCCATTAAGCATATATCCGGTAAAAATGTACCCAAAGTGAATGCAGCTTTAATTCCGATTTACCACTGTGGCTTTGAGTTCTCTTTTTGGCTAACACTTGGATATCTTCTTCTCTTGTTTTTAGGTTTGCCTATATATTAAAATTGCTTTTGTATTTAATATTTCTATTTGAGACATCATAAAATATAACATAAGGCATCTTAAAATATCAGTTAAATTCACTATAACAAGTGAAATTACACTTAGAAAGTTTGTAAAATAATATATTAAACATTATATTCCTGTTAAAATAATATAATTGAGCACTGTGGATTGGAAAAGCAAAAAATGTAGTTCACATTATTATTAAGGGAATAAGTTAAGAAGTAACAGTTATAACAGGATTCCTTTTGTTAAAATGTGTTTTAATGATATTAGCATAGATATAAATCTTGGATAAATACATATGAAATTATTAAGAATAGTTAGCTTTAGGAGGTAGAATTAGAATGAGATTAAGAGCTTTTTTCTCTGAAAGCCTTGATGGATAGCCTTTTGGATGGATTGAGTTTTCTTTATTTCCTTTTTCTTGTAAACAATGTATCAGTAAGAAATTGTGTGAGTACTTCTAAAAGATACATTCACTCTCTTTATCCTCCTCCATCCCTCTTCCCCTCAGGAAACCACCATACTGTTGTCTGAGAGGGTAAAGGGGTCAAAGATACAATAAAGGAAAAAGACTAGACTTTGGGTGGTGAGCGGACAATGCACTACATAAACAGATGATGCAGAATATAATTGTACAATTGAAACTTATATAATGTTATTTTAGGCAGGATTGTGGAAAGCTAGGAAAATTCCTGGGCCAGTGGAATAGGGAAACTGTGAAAAAATAATTTAACAAAGCCAAACAATTTAAACAATTTATAGATAGCTAGTGAATCACAAGATCTTATCTTCCCTAACCAATGTTACTTGAGAGAAAATGATCTACACCTCTCATCCCTAACCAAAGAATAAACAGCTTAAATCACCCTCGTCAGGAAAATAGAGAACAGAGACCCAGTTAATGCCATTTGTACCAGGCAAACCCAAAGACGGATGAAGTCAGGAGAACAAACTGCAGAAAACTGACTACAGCCAGAGAGACCCAAGATAAAAGTATAGCAGCGCAGCTGACCAGAGGATAATTCCAGGCTCCCTCTATGTTCATTTTGATACATAAGCATATTAGAAATGCACCTGGGAAGCTGACGGATATTCTGCTGAAAACTTCCCATTAGATTCTCACACCCAGAAGAGGGATAAAAAGCCTCAAGACAAAGACCCAGTGCAGGCAAGTTCTGGAGCATGCCCACGCCTGTTCTCTGGCATGAACTTCCTACTTTCCTTCTCCTAAACTGCTAGAGTCCCCAGGAACTTGCAGCCAGGGGAGCAGTGCGCAGCGGCAGCTCATCCCAGGCTTACCACTTGAACCTGTCTCCAAGGAAGTGTTTTCCTCAGACTCCCCTGTGAGCTAAGAGCAGCCCTCTCCTTGGCCTTGCTCTTTCAGATAAAACTTCTGGGAGGCAGAGCAGAGCACCGCCTAGGCTCTTTCCTGTTGCTTCTTCTGCCCTGCATCCTTGCTCTGTTTCACTGTCCTCAACTTTAATAAACATATTCCCAAAGTCACCTGGACTCCTGTTTTGAAATCTTCTCTGCCCAATGTCAAGAGCCCACACACCACTGACCAGCTAAGGCAGACCTGCTTTGGGTTCAGTCCCCTTCGGGTGACATTATTAACCAATGTCACCATAATACATTTAAATTTAAAAAGATAAACTCATAGACAATACTGCCCAGAACATACATTTTAGAAGTATTTTGGTAAATTTTACCTTTAACTTATGCTTTCTAGAACTTTTTATATTGCTATAATTCTAATTGTATTTAACATATACAAGTATTTCATGAATATTTAAGATGCAACATCATGACTATAATTAATAACACTGTATTATATACCTCAGAATCACTAAGGAACTATATCTTAAAGGTTTTTATTACAAAAATATATAATTATGTGAACTGATAGCGGTGTTAGCTAATGCTATCATGAAAATCATATTACACAATGTTATATGTCAACTTTATCTCAATACAAAAAATGTAATTAAAAAATAAATATTAACTTTTTGTGTCTTTTTATTTTGGGGCAAGAAAATTACTTAATCAGAAAAGCTTAAAAGAAATCATAAAATTCTGTCTCCATATGAGAAGAGACTAAAGGCAAACCGCTTAAGGTAGGAGAGACTTTTCTTTTTAATCATAGAGAGAGAGTGAGAAAGGAAGGGAGAAAGATAAAAACATCAATTTGTTATTCACCTTATTTCTGCATTAACTGATTGATTGATTCTTGTATGTGCCCTGACAGGGGTAGAACCTGCAAACTTGGTGCATGGGGATGATGTTCTTTGTCAGACAGGAAATTGCCTGGTATGGAGAAAATTAGTTACCTCTTTCTGTCACTCCAGTTGTCCTTTGAATCCATTATTCTTTGAGAAAATTCATTTCCCTGAGGTTTTTAATGGAACCTCAGAAGTTATAACAATCGAATTCTACATTTGCTATCATAAAATGATGATCTCTGATACTTTCTGCTTCGGTGTCATTCAATGAACCTTTAAAACATTCATTTGTTGTAATAGGAGAGCACTTCGGGAGGAATATTACTGCTCTCTAGTAAACATTGCAATGAGTAAATATTTCCTTGTTCTCCAAGTGTGTTTTTTATATTCTTTCCTATGCACAGTAAACAACAGACTGGTAAAGTAGACAGTACAGGTTTAATGATGAATTAAATTGCATTGCATTGACATTCTCTAAGCCAGTAAGCTCTATATAATTGATTTTCTTTCAGAGGTCAATGTGAAACAGCAGTTTGAATGTGACATCTCCAAATAAATTCTGATTGTTGACCCTTGCCATAAATGTCTTTCTGTATGTCATTAGCTGAGGCATTAAACCTGTAAGTTTCTCCACCTGATTTACATGGTAAGAATAATGATTTTCTATGAGAGGATCGTGAGGGCAATTGTTGAATATACAACCTTTAAGACATTATAAAATATTGAATCCTATTTATTAAAAATGCAGATGAAATTAACATTTGCTTATTTAATGATAATTATAAATATGTTTTATCTCAGTGTTTACATATACAATTTGTGTTGTAAATTATATATTATTGAAATCAAGTCTTGTAAAATGTCAATGACTTAACAGACTTAAATGTCAGAAAACTCTTTCATGTTGATAAGTAGACAACAAATTACAATATTTGAAATAAGATGTCACTTTTTGCCCTTAGGGTTTTTATTTACTTTACACTCTTTTTGGTCTTTACAAAAACTATCGTGGCTTGCATTATATAGGTCTTGAAGTATGTTCAACTTACATTCCATTGAATATTGTGGAATTTAAAAACTGAAAGCATCTTTATATTATTCATGTCACTATTAGCCATATTTTGTTATGTATAATGCACAAATTTTTGTCCAAAGCTTTGCGGGGAAAATAAAGATGCACATTTTACATGGGTATAATGATTATACACCATGGGTATAATAACCCCATGTATAATATGTGCAAATATGTGAGTGCTCATTTTACATGGCAAAATATGGTATTTTAATTATGTGATTGTGGAACAAACTCTCTATAAATGGGAGCAATTGGAAAGTCCAAGTAACCTAGAGATATTTGATCAGTAGATAGAAATACAAAAAGAAAAGCCCTTTTGGTAGGCCAAGCAGTGGCTTGGAATCCCATTTCATAGTTTCTCCTTAAGGAAGGAAAGAACAGAAGATGATTGTTACTGCTCTTCACCTAGGGAATAACTTCATCCAAAGTATATAAGGCAGAAAGTCGATGTATTTGATAAGAGTGGTTGATCTATTCATTGTCTTCAGGATCCTTGTTTTTTATCCCTGTAGACCCTGAAAACTCTAAGGCTAGTGGGAAAAATATTCCAAGAAAGAGAAAAGTAGGCAATTATGGCTGGCATATTAGGTGATCCCAAAGTGAAAATTGTAAAAGAAAACGGAGATAGTGGGACCAGCAATTCTAGTATGCACCTTTCTTATTGGTGCTTACACCGCAACACCCTGTTGGCCCCTGCTGCTTCCTGAAGACCATATGCTTCTGACCACCTGGAGTGCAGAGAAAGCTGCAGGTAGAGAAGGAAAAGATCCATGGTTATCTCCAAAGTTTACTGAAACAAATTCAGACCATTAAAGGCAAAAATCTGAGCCCACCTTGGACTAAGTAGGAATCTTGATGGAGGGGCCAATTGAGTATAATTTTCAGAAGAGTTCAGAAGTTCAATTCTCACTTCAAAATCCAAGATTTTAGGATCCCTTTTATGTGGCTGCAACTAAAAAAAATATGTACGAACAACTTCAGCATCCTGTTACTGGGAACAAAGTCATTTTGGGAAGCATGAGCCAATAAAACATGATTTCTCTAATCAATTCCTCATTAAGAATACCAAGCAAGTAGAGAGAGGGACACACGGAATTTATTTTGCAGAACTGGATACTCCGTGTGAACAGCAATCCAAGTAATATGACCAGAAATTCAACCCATACCATTTCCCAAGATTATGTATCTTATATCTTGATAATGCCTACTTATCTTTATTTTTGCAAACATCAAGCATTGCTTGTGATACAATGGAAGTTTAATTTTTTATAACCATACATGTATTTGGAAAACTTAGAATTAATCCTTCTTCCAAAACAATTGTTATAATTGCAGTTGAAGGAATAGATTCTAAACTATATCAGCTTTGAAGAGCTTTGAAAGATGAAGCATTTTAGACAGTAAAATATGGTGTTGAAGAAATAAAAGTAAAATGAGTAGCTCCTAATTATTGGTTATAAAAAGAAGAAAGAAGAGGGAAAGAGGAAGGAAAGAAGGAAGGAAGGAAGGAAGGAAGGAAGGAAGGAAGGAAGGAAGGAAGGAAGGAAGGAAGGAAAAGAATCCATTTATACTTTGCTTTTGCCTAAACCATTCTACCTGGATTTATTTGTAGAGTCAAAGATAAATACCCAAATCTATCAAAAGAGATTCAGGCAAACTTCCTAACATAGTTGTGTTCAATAAATTTTGATACAATTTTAGAATGTGGCTACAAATAAACTTTTTCCAGATTAAAAAGGCAGCTGTATATCTTTACATAATCAAAAAATAGATGTGTTAAGTTGTTTATCGCCAACTGAATGATGATTTGTTGCAGGCCTTGGAGAAAATGACTGTGTTGACACCATAAGTGTACCTGTGGTTCAGCAAAAAATAAAACACAGTGGAATTTATGTTCTATAGCATGAACTTTTAGCATTATATATGACTAGGGCATGTAACTCAGGTACGACAAGAAAATATAACCCTGGAACCTAGAAATTATGTCCACATAGGGTGGTATAAAAGGAATACAATTGATCTCATTTTTGACAAAATTGTAGGTCTTGAACATTGAATTCCTACAGCAACATGCTTCCTCTCTACAAACAAACCATAAAATGCGTGAAAAACCTGCAAATTTTGCGCCCAAACTCCTTTAACTACCATGATTTTAGGCTCCTCTAAATTTACTTTAGGCCTCTGAAGCCACCGTCACCATGAGAAACAGATGAGGCACTAGGAAATTGCCCCACTCAGCCCACATCATCACTTATCAGAAGAGGTCCTCTACCTCATAATACATAAGGGGTTGAACTAACCGTATACATGATCTACATTCATGTTTGCTACACTGTTCACATGGGACATACACAATGATATTAAAGATTATGAAAGCATGATTCCAATTCAATCATACATTTTTATATGTTCACTGTATATCAGGGAAATTTGGAAATGAGAGCAATATGAACTAATACCCTAGCTGTAGAGAAAGGGGACCTCACATCATCATAAGAAGGCACTGCAAGTAATTACAAGTTGAATGAAGGCTCAAGTCTACGCCTTCTAAATTCCTGAAGCCATGCTTTTCCTGTTATGCGACAGTGATCCCTTAGTATTATTTTGTCCCTAAGATCTATTCTGCAAATATGAGTGCATTTTTTCCAGACCACAGTAGGGGTATGATTCTGAAAGAAGACGAGATGATCTGATTAATAGTATTGCTTTATCCAACACCTTTCACCTGGCATGTGCTGAATGATGGTGGAGGGGGAACGATTTCTATATTTGATTAATTATGTTCCCTTAAAGCATTCACCTGTTTTGCTCCCTTCACTGAACAAATATTTATTGAGCACCTATCATGTGCCAAGGTATTAGACACTGGGGATAAAGCAATGACTAATAGACTCAGAGAATGAACATGAACTCTGAAATGAACTCTGTCTAGTTCGATGTGTGTTGCACTAACTATTTGTGTTAAACTATGGGTTTTGAAAGCTGGCATAGTACTCTAATCCCATATCTGCATCTTTGAACACAGCTGCATTTCCTCACTAGCCACATGACCACACTAAAAGATTTCAGGGTGGAGTTAGTGGGACACAGCGAGCATTCAACTGTGAGCCTCATTTATACCTGCTTTACAGTTGTGCTAATCACATTCGGTATCCTGAAATATGTGGTCTCGCCATAAACTGTGGTCCTTTTATATTTAAATAGTGTTGTGAACAAGTATACACAATTAAGTCAGAACCTGAATATATGGCCTTCTAGGAAAAGTACAGAGTTTTTGTATTATGTGTTATTTTCAGTATATACTTTATAGATTCTTAAGTAAGCTAGGTAGAAAGAGAATGTATATTATATTGTACATGGAGCCAAAGAAATCCCATTGAAAAATTGAAGCTTCATAATCAAAACCTTAATTTCTACCTGAGCAACTTCAAGTTAGCAAAATAATATCATTGTTTCTATACTTTCAGAAATGGGCTACATTTAAGTTATATTACCAAATATTAGAGACTGCATTAAATATTTGAGCTACTAATGTAAACCAATGGCATACATATATTTTTCTTTTTTTAAAGGAAATCTTGCCAAATATCTCATTATGTTACTGTTTCTCCTCTATTTTTATACTTCTGAGGATGTACAATGAAGAATCAGATTCTAGTCACCTAACTTTTGCCATTATCATAGTAGTCTATTTTGAGTTTATGGAAGCAGTTATCTGAAAAGCCATATATGCAAATAATTCAGATTGAGTTATACTGGAGAGAAAATACGTGGTATTAAATATCTTTTGAATTGATAAGAACAGATACTACACTTGATCTTAGGCCAAAAGAGGGGTGTGGTGGGGTGAAAATAGAGACAACTATACTTGAACAACAATCTTTTGAAACCTGTAGGCTGAAAAACATCATAACAAAGAATGAATTATTATATAGTATTTACATGACCAAACTTTGTCAGTTATTTGTCAGGTTACAATTTAAAACAGGTATTCTCATCATGAAATAGACTAAAGTTTTCTTCTCTTATCAAGTTGCCTGATAAAGTAATACCTTTTAAAAAACAAACAAACAAACAAACAAAACTCTTCAACAAGATGCTGTCTTTACTCCCTTGGCTTATTATGCAAGCCCTCTTTCTGACAGCATCTAAAACGTAATATGGCAAACATATCATGATTAATCCTAATTCACTAATTCATCCCTAAGGTATATAAATCTTGTAATCCTCTCTAACTGTAACAAGTTTCAGTTAGTTTTTAAGGTGTTGCTTAAATTCAGGAATCTGTGGGGGGGTGGATTTTTTATAGGTCTCACCATGAATAAATGGTCTATCTTCTGCAGCATTGAGATACTTGGCATGTTATATTTTAACACATTTTTGTTTGTTAGCATGTTTGTATCTTTGTATTTAAAATCATTCCCTAGAAGGAGCACGTAATTGGGCATTGTATTTCTATGCAAGTTGGCACTACGTCTCTTCTAATTAGAGTGTTTAGAATAATTGAATATAATGTGAATATTGGTGTATTTAACTTGAAGTCTATCACCTTGCTAATTGTTTTCTATTTGGTCCATCTGTACTTTTTTTTTCTCTTTATTCTCTTTGTCTTCTTGCATTTACCTTAATGGAATGTTATTATTATTCTATTGTATCTATACTCTTGACTAATTTAAAATTCATTTATGTCTTTATTATCCTAAGTTTTGAAAAATGATATCTTTTATTATTATAGAATGCCTACAAATGGCATTGTACCCTTTCACATACACTAAAAAATACCAAGTATTTATTTTTAAAAATTAGCTTTTTAAAAAAAGTATTTTTCATATGAAACCTAGCTTTTACTAGTTGTAATACACAGAATTTCATGGAAAGCAAATTATTACCTGAAGTTTATCGCCATGCTTACATTTTTCCACCAACAGCAAAGGCTTAAAAATCCAGCACTCATTGTTCCAAAAGCTTCTTACAGGTTCTTTGTCCAGCTGCATCAGTTTCCATGGGAATGGAATCAAGTACCCTCAGCGAGAGGTTTCTGAAATCTATTAAATTTCAATTACTGAAATTTAGCACTCCCCTAATAACATAGTCTAATTACTAAGTACTAAATTCAGCAATGATTTCTCCAACATACTCCTAGAGTGACGGTCAGGATGCTCTCAATGGTGGCTACTGGAAGTAAGTAATTACAGGACGGTTTTTGAAACCGTTCCAGTGAAAACTGTGCATCTGCAACCCTGTACAAAAGGACTGTGGTATTGAGTTTGCAACTCAGTTGTATGTTTAAATAAAGTACTTTTAAAATAGTATCACTCTTCAGCAATAAAGATGAAGCAACTGAATTCCCTATGGGAGCTTAGACATACAAGTCTGTTATTTGTCATCAGAATATTGGCTTTCAGATTTAGAACCCAAATCCTGTTATTTACCAAAATGCATACGTATGATCTCTGGATGTGATCAAATTATCATGGAAGTCGTAAGCTTGTATTAAATCCACTTTCACTTGACATCATATTAATGTATAAGGCATACAATGCCCTCTACCCGGAACATTTTATTTGCCAACATAGAGTGATTACAGTCGATATTTTATTTTCTCTTCAGTGAAAAAAATATTTAGAAAAACATTTCACATGCTCAAATATAGTACAGTTTATCCAGATGGACAAAATAAAGCATGCATCGGTTACCTGCGTTTCAGTTATAGGAACCTATGTCAAAACATTTGGCTGCATTATCCAGGTGTTAGTAAAGAAATTCTCCTTTATATTGGTTGAAACCATTTTGGGGGAAATAAGTAAATCATCATAACCTCCAATACATCTCCTTAGAGAGAGCCAACAGGTAGAAATTTATCTTTCCCTTCCTATTAGATCGTGGATGCCCTGTGTTTATTCCTAGCTCATGTTTAGGGCTCAGGTGAAGTGCATCTGAATGCAGTTCTGACCAAGTATTAGCAAATAAAAATGAAGAAGCTGATACATATTCAGTGGGTGAGAAGCATTGTTTTAAAAAAATCTAAAGTGAATGTTAAATATAAAATGATTGAAATAAATAAGGGAGTTCTGAAAAAAAGTTAGTGAAAACAAACTGCATCAAAGTCAAGTGTCACTGTCTTCAAATTCCTCAGAAGTACTGGATTATTCAAGAGTTCTCTTATAATATCTCTTGAAAATATACAACACACGATAAGATACTTAAATAGCTATACTTTTAGTTATAACTATGTGTATAGTTATGAATATGTTATTAATACATAAAAATAAATGTATTCATCCCAGTCAGGGCACATGACTGGGTTGCAGGCCATGGCCATCAGCAACCACACATTGATGTTTCTCTCTCTCTCTCTCTCCCCCCCTTCCCTCTCCAAAAATAAATAAATAAAATCTTAAAAAAAATAACCATAAAAAAAATAAAAAATAAATGTATTCAAAAATATATAATGCACAAAAATTAAGAAAGCTAATATATTATTTCCACCTATGTCTTCCTATAACCCAGTTTTCTTATCCTGTGGCAATTATATTACTAATTTCTTATGTGTTCTACCCTATTCTCTCTCTGTATATATACATATACTTATACATCTATATTCATTTTGCATCACCTTCATTATCATACCCACTTCTTGTGGCTTATTTTATTTACCTGAAAATTATGCTATAGAAGAAAATGCAGAATTTTCTCCATTCTAACACCTAATACTTAATTATAAAAACATTATTTTCTTTACCAATGAATATTTAGCATTTTTTATTTTTTGGTGCAATGCACAAATAAAATATATCTATAAAATAGATTATTTCACCATGACAGCATATTATATTTTTTAAAAAATGTTTATAAGCAATATTTATGTCTATACATGCTCTTTGAGAAATGCACCATGCCCATCAAGAACTGGAGTGACCAGAGGGGAGAGGGGAGGGAGTTTCAGGGGAAAGGGGAGAGGTTTACAGGAACAAGTATAAAGGACACATGGACAAAAACTAGTGGGGGTGGAAATGGGAGGAATATGAGGAGGTCTGGGCGTGGTGGGCTGGCATGGGAGTAAAAGACAGAAAACTGTACTTGAACAACAATTTTTAAAAAAAGAATATGTACAAGAATTCAAGTCTACTGTCCTGCTTGTGACTGGCTGTAAATTTGTGAATGCGTTAAAAAGTAGAATTTGATTAATGTCATAATTTAATTGATGATGTTACTTCATAAACAGTGATGAAGTTTTTGCCTGGCTCCATCTATCTTGGGACACTTGGGGCTCATGGTTGTATTTACCATACTGTAACAAAGTTTAGCAACATAGAAATGCCACATGCATATATTGTAATGAGAGCCCCATTAATCTGCTCATAGCCTATATCAGACTAATGCCACAATCAATTTCCAAGAGGTGAGAAAATCTGTTGATAATTCTAGCTCTAGCCTTTGAGCCACCTGAGCCAAATCCAAGTTGGGTAAAGATGAGATACACTTCCCCTGGCCAGTGTGGCTCATTGGTTGAAGTGTCATTCCCAAAACCCAGAGCCAAGGGTTCGATTCTTGGTCAGGGTACATGCCTAGGTGGTGTGTTCAGTGTTGCGTCAGGGAGCACAGAAGCAACAAATAAATGTTTCTCTCTCACATCAACGTTTCTCTTCCTCTGTCTCCTTCCTTTACCTCTCTCTAAAATCAGTAAGCATGCCCTCAGATGAGGATTTAAAAAAAGAGAGATGAGATACACTGAGCTTTGCCCAAATTAAATATTCATGAGCAAGAAAAATGGCACCATTAATTTGGCTGAAACAAGTTGCAGGGACATATATGTAACATGTATTTGTGATATGCATGCATATGTATGTTACTTGACATACTTTGTTTTCTCGAATCAGAATATATGCCCTTTTGGAAATTATTGGATTTTCTATATTTTATCGACCAGATATAGTGAATATACTAATATTCATAAAACTATGTATAGCATTATATTAATTGAATAAAGCAGGAAAGGATAACCCTGGATCCACGTCTTAGATTTTCCAGTTTTATTCAATTCCATGTTTATTAAGGAATATACTTTTCCTAAATTAATATTAAAGTATTCAACATTTTAAAATATTTTTTAAAATAATGGGTTTCCTAATTCATTTTAAATAATATTGAAGACCACATGCTAAAAATTTGAGAGTGAGCTAAAAATGGGAAAGTCAGTACGATTCTGATCTTTCTGACTGACCTGAAATTTTCTATTTCATTCACCAAGAAGAGGAGTGAGCCACGGGGGGAAGCATAACCACTTTCTCTTCTTAACTGTCCATCTTTGTTACCTGATTGGTGTGCTTGCCAGAATTAATTGACAAGGATGGCACTGGAAACATTATGCAGATTCCATCTGGCAGCTCTTTGTAAACTAAATTGATAGCTATATAATATTGTTTAAGTGTGCAATTCCCCAAATGAAAATATGCCATAATTTATTCAGACTTCAGAACCATAGAAATGTTGCAGCCAGCATTTTTGCATGAGAAAGGCTCCACATAAAACCTTCAATTTGCTTTAAAAAGTAGCATCTTTTTATGGTGGTGCAAAAGCAGTTTTGACCAAAATGTTATATTTGGTATCATCACATATGTACATTTGTTTTGTATTGTCCTGACAACCATAATGATGTTTATGCAAACAAAAAAAATCCCAATTTTCCTGTGAGAGGTACATTAAATTCTATGGGCATGTTTGCTGAAATATAGCTGTAATAAATCAGTGGCAATAGCCATATGTCCTATTAACAATCTTTCCATGTATAATTGGTACTGATGGACAGCCTGCCTGGACCGCTGGGAGCAGGCTGAGGGCAGAGCTCAGAGGGGCCGCCAAGAGAGACAGAGCAAGGCCACGGGAGTGGGACCTGGGAGCCGCGTGTGTGTCAAGCCATGCTCTGCAGGGATGGAGGTTGGAAGTTCAAGTACTGAGGGCATGCAGCCAGACAAAAATGCCTTCATGCGCTGCTCAAGGCCATGGCAAGGACATTGCATTTCACAGCACTTCCACATGACTGTTAGGCTGTGTTCCCTGAGTAATCAAGTGGGTGCCTTGCAGACACTCCACCTCTGGTGCCCAGGTCCTTCTCCTGGCTGCAGATGCCTTGACCCTCTTGCTCAGACTGTACCTGGTGCTGCCTGAGTGGATGTGCAGGGGTTTTCAGAGTCCCTTTACTTAGGCCTTGGGATCAGTTACTCTCTGCGGTTGGCCCTGAGAGTGGGCATCTCTCTGCATGCAGGGACTGGGGCATGGGAGGCCCAGATTGACAGAGTGCCAGGGCAGTCTCACCACCCCTGGACAAGTTGGCACCAGGGGCAAGTTCTTACACTGAGCACATGCAAGGCTAGCAAGATAATTGGAAATCCAAAGAAGCCCTCCTACCCTCTGCCAGTCCTAGACTGGGGGTGAGCCCAGGGGAAGACAGGCTCTTGTGCCTTAGAAGTTAAAATGGTGCTAGAGGAGGTACTGGACCAATGAGGCTGGTCAGTCTAGCCTGGGAAAAAAAGGGACCGGAAGGCAGGCTGGCAGGAGGTGGTGGAGGGGGGCATTCACCCAAAGCATGCAAAAGTTTGGTAAGTTAATTGGTCATTCTGTGAAAAGACCTGGCTCATCATATACCCCCAAAAATATATTACCAGGGGAACAAGGAAACTCTCTCTTGCTCATCACTCAATCTTTGGGACCTACACTCTGACTGTGCCCTGGCCTGTCCTCTCCATGGGCCACGTGGCCTTAGCAGTCATATGACCCGTGTCCTCCAGGAGGGAGTCAAGTGCTCTCTCTCTCTCCCCCTCCCCACCCCCAACCCCATATCTTTAACCTGGTAAAACATATACCAGTGTATCCACGTACTCTCTGGCCCTAGGTCATGGAACCTTGAGGCCCTAGCAACCAAATGGCCATGACCACATCAGCTCCACAAATAGCCTCCAGGAGGGCGCCTGAAGCCAGACAGCAGCTGGTAACAAGCTAAGCTAGCTGGATGATCACTCCACAGCCATCTTGGGCTCCAAAGAATGGTACTTTAAAATGGAGCAGGAACTCTGGGCACTGCCTTTTGATCTGGTCTGCTGAGTATTATAAGATTAATTGAATCACATTAAACAATTCTAATTCTCTTCTAATTTTTATAGTGTATTTTTAATTTTTCTGTGAATATTTCCCTTCTTCCTCTTTTCTCTTTTAAGGACCTTTAGAGTGATGAGGCAAAATTAGAGCAAAAAATAAATTCCCTTTCTAATTTTTTCTATTAATTATATATTAATTTGCCTATGTTGTTGCTTCTACTTTTATTGAGTCTATATATCTTCACTCATACATTATATCTTTGTTCTAAACTCAAATATTTTTTCTAAATGCAAATAAAATATCACCTTCTAGGTTTAAATATTAATAATCATAAAATAATAATAGTATGTATTATATGTGTGCTTTATTGTTTCACATGCAAAATTTCATTGAGTCCCAAACTCAACCATATGAACTAGATATCATTGTTAAATTTATTGATAAACCAATATTTAGTAAAATTGAATAAGTTGTCCAGAGTTATACAGTGGTGACTCGGGCCTGTGTCTCTGAATCTGTAATGGTAACCAACACCCCTCTGTCCATATTACTTTATACCCTAATTCTTTGTGAGTATATTGTCCATCTTTAATCTTGGAGTTCTATAGTAGGTGCATAATAAATATTGGGTGAATTAATATAGACTAAGGAGTTAAATATTTTCCCATACAAAACATGCACGCAGGTAATGATGTCTTAGAAGGGCTCTCTCTGTGTAGAGGACTTAGTAAGTCTTTCTGACAAAGTCTGATATTTGGGGAGAATGGCTGTCATTGAATTTATGAATTTATCACACTGATGTCATGAGCTTATGTCCATGTCCAAGAGAAGTAATGCAGAAACAAAAATATCGATGAGTCTAAAAACATTTCAACAAAATTTCAGCAGTTGTACAAGTGGATTTTTCAGTACTTACATAACAATATTTGCAACTGCGATGAGCAAAGATATTTGCAGCCTTATTTCACTATCCATAGCTTAGAAGTTTCACGGTTACAGGTGTTCTTGAGACAGACATCCCATCCGGGCTGCAAAAGCAGAAGATGGATAGTGGAAAATTTCCAAGGAAGGAGTGAGTGAGCAGACAACATCATGTTAGAAACAGTACTCTGGAGATGGACAGAAGTATATGGAGAGGAAATTTTGAGGAACTTCTGCCATAAGAGAGTAAGTTGAAAGAGCTAGGGCTTTTTTGTTTGTTTGTTTTTTGCTCTTTAAATTATTGTAATCCATTTCTCTCAGAGTTGAGAAAATACAAGTTGTAGAATGAATAGGATGTTCAAAAATCTTTTAACACCTTTACTGATGTGTAACCAACATATGAATAACTACACACTTTAAAACGTATGATGGGATGCGTTTTGACAGATGTGAGTGGGACATTTTTATTGACAAAAGTGGAACATCCACCACATAGGAATTAGAAGAGTTAAAATTTCAAGTGACCTACTTTGCACTAAGAAATGCCAAGCAATGAAGTCTGAAACTCAAACAAAATTTAATTATGATTAAAAATACAGAATATGTCTAAATATCTTATGTTCTTTATTCATGCAGTAAATTTATCTGCCTTGCCATAGTTCATGTAAGTTGTTTTGAGAACTGTCTGGTTACTTGGCCAGTCAACCACTTAGCAATGCTTTAGAGTTTCTCAGTGAAGTAGTACGTTTCTTCACTGTTCATAAACATTTCTGCATTTCAGAAATCAGGACTTCTATGGCATCAACCAAGACCAATCTTTATTTTCTGAAAATGAAATATCTAGAATAGCACTTTGAGGATTATTTTTTGTTCATTTTCACAGTACATGAGCTAACATATGATGACTATATGCCACTTTAATTAGTGCATTTGAGTTAAATAGATAAAAGAAAATGTTAAATAACTAACAATTTTTACAATGAATTTGGAAATTTCAATGGTGTTTCAAGAGCATGGGGTCAACAATAACAGCCTTGAAATGTGATGCTATTTTTTTTACATTCATATAATTAATTACATGTGAAGTCTGAGGTAGAGGGTGATAAAGGTAATGACCCAAAATCATAAACCAGGTAAATGGCAGATTCTTAAATCAAACCCATTTTGACTCTTGCATGTATCGTAGTTCTCAGATGGCTTTTTGTTAGCCTGCTTTTGCAATGAACAATTTATATAATATAGGGTAAATCATTCAAAATTGTAGTTTCTGCAATATAAAAAGTTGTGTTTACTGATTTTAATGTCATTTCTAATTCTGGAAAAGTACTAAAAGTGTTATTGATTTCTTCATATTTCTCTTTGTTTACATGGATTAGCAGAATCAGGGTTTAAAATCAAGGGTTGGCCAGATAACCGTATGTTATATTAATTTATCAGGTAAAAAGCTCCAACAAAGATCTATGCAAAGATCTTTGCAAAGCTTTTGCAAAGCTTTGGCAAAGGTCAATGAAATAGATCCAATAGTAGGAAGTGAAGTGACTTAGAGGTAACAGGAAAAAACTTTAGAGTCCTGGCATACAATTATGTTACTGGCATTGAGTATAAGTGATCAACCAAAAACTAACTAACTAAATGGATAAGTAAATAAGCCCTTCACATACTTTGCTTGAAAGCATCTTTCACAATGTGGGTTTGCTTATTTTGCTTTCTGAACTTAGATGTTTTCTTAATGTCTATGTCTTAAACATTTTACTAGAAGTGACGTTTATGGACTGGTGTTCATTTTTGAGATGCTCCCACCTATTTTATTTAATTCCATTCTATGATAAGGCTCTGGGTTAAACCAAACACACTTTAACTCTGTGTTGCAGTGCCAGATTTGTATGCTGCAAGAGAATATACGTAAAACAGTCACTGCTGTTTAGAGAAAGATCTTTAGATATAAATGCTTATTACAGCTACTGGTAAACTCATTTCCAAAAATAAATAAATAAATAACAAATTGAAGTGACTGTCTTTTTTTAGTGATGGGTCAGTCATTGATGGCTATGACTAACAATATACTTTTACAGTTCAAATCAGGTGTCATATAGTTAGCTTAATGCATAGAATTGAAAATCTTTTCCTATGTAAAATTAAATGAAGCACTTATTGTTAATATGCAATGCTTTTATAGTAACTGCCTTTTGTCTTATGTCTATGATTGTTATACATACATAATATATGTATACATTATTATACACTTAAGGGTATAGAATTCTCATACTTTGCCACTTAGGATGTAATGACTATATATCACAAAAGTTACTGCCTGGTACTTGAATAAGCTAATTTTCAAATAACAAAGTCTTGATTTAACAAATTAAACTCTAAACTGGTTCATATATAAGTTCAAAGGGTGGTTAAGCAACTGAAAGAGTAGCTTGAATATAGGAAATAACTGGATGTAGATGATATTATCTTAATATCTGAGATTTTAAGTCTGCTAATTCCCTAGGAGAAGAAATTATCCATTTCCTCTTCTCAGTGGAAGAATTGTGCATTATAATTTCTCACTCAGCACAACCATACACTCAGTACTTTTCATTAATATGTCAGTGACTGATACAAGTAGAACATTTTCTTCTCTTGTTCTGTCAGCCAAAATCTTATCAAGTGGAATGACTAAGTGGCTGGCAAAAAATACCTGGATCTTTTCACTGAAGGCCCTTAGCAGGGCTGAGTGTTGTTACATTGCCATGTTGTGCTAGGTAGCATTTATTTATACTCTGGAGCATACACATCCACAAACTGCTTAAATCTCTGTTGTGCTCACAATAAACATTCAACTGATTTGCTCCAGGGACAGCAGGCCTGTGATCAGAGCTATCAATGCTGAATTACCAGGTCTTCAGTTAAGGGGGATGGCTATATTGACTTTATCGTGGGTGGAAAACACAACTGAGGGTGTTTACAGAAGCAGGGATGCCTTGCCTGCTCTTGAGAGAAGCCGTGGCCTTTGTACATGAGCCTTGGAGGAAGGGTGTCTGTGTGAATACGCAGGCGCTGCCCTGGTCCTTTCACCTTAGGCAGGCCCGTGAGCTGCGTGTCACCTTTCCACTTGCAAAAAAAGGATCCAACAAGATGAATTTCAAAATCCAATCAAATTCTAAAAATTCAATAGCTTCTTGAATCTTAAATGTAATATTGGAGAATGAGTTACTTGTTTCCAATTACCTTTTCTTTGACTGTTCAATGTACTTTAATATAGTAGAACACTATTTGATGAAATTAAAAAATAATCTATTTTTATCTTTTTAAATCAAGTTTAAGATCAAGAATTACAATGAAACTTTTGTTTCAAATGAACTTTTTCAGTTGCCTTCAACTTTTTAAAAGAGATATTATGTATTTATTTTTTAGAGAGAGTGGAAGGGATGGACAAAGAGAGGGAGAGAAACATCAATGTGTAAGAGAAACATTTGATCAGTTGCCTCTCACATGCACCCCAACCTGGGACTGGGCCGGCAACCCAGGCATGTGCCCTGATCAGGAATTGAACCCATGACTCTGCTTTGCAGTGTGATGTCCAACCAACTTAACCACACAGGTTAGGGTACTTTCTGTTTTTTGAAAGTAGTAAGGCTGAAAATACCATCATCATGGCCATTCATTATCATTTATGTGTGAAATCTCTAATATTCATTTATATGTGCACTAGCAAAAAATAATAGATAGATAATCAGGGTTATTTTTAAAACTCTAAGAATCATTTGTTACACAGCAGAGATTTTTAGTATAAATGTCTGTATTTGCAGACATTTATAGCCTAACCAAAGAGAGGAATAGGCTCTTCGCTATTGATAGAGCAAATGTGTAAAGTATCCTTAATATCTCTAACATTGTAGGCAGGTGTGGGTTTTGTATAAATAAGTGGATGAAAAATAATAAACATTTTAAATAGGTAACAGTTGATATACTTAGCACTGACACATAATAATGCATATTGATGATTTATTTTGTTTCTTTCTCAAGATTTTAAAAATCAAAAGACTGGACCCAAATTTCCTTGCTAATGTAATTATTGACTGGATCAGCTGGAAACGAAAGGAGCATGGACGGGAGGATTGTATCTTTTCCCACAGCTCTACAATGTTCCAAACCAATCCACCACCAAACCCAGGACTAGGGAACCTGGATTACACATTGACCTCTCCCACTAACCTCGGAATGACCTGTAATTTTGATTTAATTATAGATGCAGCATAACACCTTCAATGCGGAAAATAGATAATAAAGGCATTCGATTAAACAAATAACTTCATTATATTGGAGCACAAAAATGGTTTTATGTTTCTTTCTAAGTTATTGATTGCTTGCTCATCTTTCAGGGAACATTTCCCCTCACAAGTGAACTTTGGATTGCATGCAGATTCTTACAGAACACAGATTAATTTGGATGTGAGTTTCCCATTTAAAACTATTCTAAAATTCATTTCTAGCCTTTTTTAAGGTAGAAGTTTGTAATCACAACTGTGAAGCAGTTGGCGATATCGTAAGTTGCGACATCAATGGACTATTAAGGTTATGCAGTCTGACAGCAGAAAATAGGGGCAGTGGGTTCTGTGATAAAAAGTGTTGTCCATGATCTCCCTACTTCACCATATTTTAGCTGGGTTTCCAAATGCCAGTGTGTGATTCTTTTTTTGCTTGAGAGTTTTCTCAGGCTATATTTAACATGCTCATAGTCAATCATTTGTGCTAAGATTAAGCTTTCTATGGAAAATTCCTCAGCCGATGAAGATTTACCTACTAATATTCCAGCCTCCTTATCTCCTGGGAGGTATAACTCTGAAGTGCTTGTTTCACACTTGCTCTCACTATTGGCCAGTAAGATTATGTACCTGCAGCAATAGCTCGGTCGTTAAGGCACCTGATGTTGGCTTTCTTCCCTTCTCTCTCTCCCTTTCATATTCCTTGCCAACGTTTCTTGGATCACCACTCAAATGAACTACTTGCGCTCAAACATTTGCATCAGATATGCATCTAGGGGAACTGAAAACAAACTATCTGACTAAATGAGAGTTTAAATGGAAATAAACAAAAACCTGTAAAGGTCAAGATAAAATACACCCATATCTCCTTACTGTCATCTTACAATCCTTTCTGCATCTTTACTGAAACCCTTTCGTCATGACCTACACATGTGGCTCACTCTGCAATCTTTGATTCCATTCTTAACTGCAGTCACAGGAGAAGTTGAAGCAAGTAAGCCCAATGTGTATTCAAATTAGAGTCTTTTTTATGCTAGGGTATCCCCCATTCCACCTTTTACCACCTCTGACACTCAATGCCTAGAAATGAAGCAATTAATGACACTGCCATGAATTTTAGTTTATAAACTCTAAAAGCAAGAAATATTTACCCCTCTTAAATTTGATTAATTCCATTGATCTTGAATCCAGGCATTTATTCCAGCAGGGGATAGGACATTTAATCTGCACCATTAACTTCAGTCTCCTCGAGCCATGAGAGCAGAGTGTTTTCTTGGTGCCAATGTCCCTTCTAGTTGTGAGTTGAATAGTCACTGCTGACACCCCCCTTATTCTAGTCCTTGCAGGTCTCCTGTCATTCCACACTTGGCTGACCAAACTGTTAGGCAAAGTGCAAAATTCTAGAAGCCCCCAAAGTTCCACAAAGACAATTTGAGATCTTGTGAGATATTCAGAGAATACTGACAGTCAGGATAGAGTCCTGAAGAGGTCAGGAGTGTTTGTTGGAAAATTCCTTTTGGTCTGAGAAAATACCAAACTGTCCAACAGACTTTCTCTCCTTCCTCTTCTCCTCCATCTTTGCCCTCCACCAAGCCTCGCTCTCCTCCCATCTCCCAGCCCTTGCTTCCATCATGTGCCTCCCCTCTCACTTTCAGCCCCCTTCTCCTCAAAAAGTTTATAATTAGGAGGAAGAAGACAAAAGAGAAAGCACCTTAAAGTACATTTTTGCATTCCATGTGCTCATAAACTTGTCCAAAAGCTAAGAAGCATAGAGCTTGTCAGTAGATTTACCAACAGGTAAAAAGAATATCAAAAAGAAAACCTTATTTCATATCTCAACATTCTTCTTCATTGTAAAGTGAAATGGAACCTAATGTACATTAGAAATTAGATTTCATATTCAATACTATGTAGTGATGGAGTCCAAAGTGGAGTTATTTTGCTGGCATATTGTTACTTTGCAATGAATAATAATAAATGATCACTTTATTTATTTTATCTTGTCATTTTTATGTTTTTTAACAAGTCTGTATGATAGTACACATTATACAGTGGAATGGTATTCTGAGGAAACATGCCAAATTTACAGTTACTGCTAGAAAACACTAAAAAGTGAAGACAAGTCCTGAGGAGCTTTAAAAGCCTGTTTTATTCCCCCTTCATTTATCCTAGGTATTGAGAATATGGAACACAAGACCACGATTTGAGCCTCACTACTTGCAAGTAGACATTTTTGATTTTGAGTCTCCTGTAGATAAATCTGCTAATATGTACCGTAATCTGCTCCCAAGATATCCCAGTTACTGGAAGTGGTGAGCCACTACAACCAGACCCAAATTATCACCAGAGCATGATGATGTTTGGGTCTCTATATTTTAAATTCATTTTTGTTAATGTTTTGCTGAGCCCATCCATGGGTTAATCTTTCAGAAGTATGAGTACATATAATCATAATTCACATGATATATATGTATATTTACATATAATCACATCTCTCTTGTCATGAATTTCTCTTCTCATGGGAACTCATTCCTGCATTCAGTTTCCAGTTTGTCACATTGAATCTGTTTTCCTCCTGTCTCTAGACAGTATTCCTCAGTAAGTTCTGCTGGATCCCTGTCTAAAGAGTCTACGATCTTAATATTGGAGTCCGTTCAGTCCTTGAGCTGAGTCTCTTTCTATCTGTATTTTCTCCTTTGGTGATGTCATAGAGTTTCATCATCTCCCTGGTTTCAAATATCACATATGCATTGACACTAATTATTCACAAGTTTCTATTTCTAGCCTAGATCTTTCCTTTGATAAATAGAATCATGAATATCAATGAATGTCAAGCATCCAAATGGAATGCACCCAGATATGGTCTCCTGATGTTCCCTGACAGCTGCTCTCTCCACCGTCTTCCACCTTTTCCTAAGTGGTAAAGCTGATCTTCCAGTTGCTCGGGTCCCCAATTTGAAGCCATTGCAACATTTTCCCAATGTGTCCTGTTCTCCTTTCCTCACTTTTGTTGTCTGCTTGTATGACCATTTAATATGCTGTACATTTTGCATATTTATTTTAATTATTTTCAACCTCCTTCAGTAGAAAGTAAGCTTCATACTTTCTTCATTACTACATTCCCAGTGTCTGGTACAATGTGCGCTCAATAAATTCAAGTTAAATTAATGAAAAAAACTGAATACATATTTTCTGTATTAGCCAGCATTTGTTTTTAATTGCCTGTATATTAGACTATGAAGGAGTAAAGAAGAAATATGTTCAGTCACTAAGGTGAACAAATATGAGATAAAAAATATAATTTAGTTACTTTTAAAGAAAAAACTGTATAGCATTACCAGTGAAATCCATGCAGAATTAAAAATGTTCATGTCTATTTTTGTAACTTTACCTCTAATTAGTTGGACTATCATGATAACTATTGAAAAGAAATTTTACATATAAAATTCAATTTCATCAGTGAAAATATATCCCAGTTACTTAGAGATGTTTGTATCCTGTTTATAGTAGGTCATTTGCAATATTTCATAAATAATGTGTTCTCCCAAGTGTTTTTGTTTTTCTTCTTATTCCTTCTCTGCTTGCTAACCTCTCTTCTATTGTAGCTTCAGGTAATCTTACTGACTCTGACAATTAATTTTTTCCCACTTCTGCCTTCCTTCTGGTTACACAGAACTGAACTCTCCCTGGAGTGAACTGTGAATGCCATTGGGAATTCAGTTGTGGGTTTTCTCTAAAGCGCTCTAGACCATTTACATTGTTCAGACCACACTGGGCATTGACTCTGTAAATAATCTGTTTATGCCCTCTGTGCCAAACAAAGGAGGCACACTCTTTAAAAATCTAAGCAGAGAAATTAATATTTATGAATCAATATATTTGTCTTTGGCCTGCACATCAATCATTTCTCTGAGTTCTCTAAAGTCACGTTTCTACTAAGCTCTGGCCAGGGACCTCAGCGGGTTAGAACATTGTCCCGATACGCCAAGGTTGTGGCTGGTCAGGGCACATACAAGAATCAACCAATGAATGAATAAATAAGTGGAACAACAAAAACAATGTTTCTCTAGCATCAATTAAAAAATAAAAAAATAATAAAATCACATTTCTCTTAATTACAAGCATCCAAAAGGTAATATATTTAAGTATGTTATAAAATTGGTATCACTCCAAAACTCCTAGTTATTTATTTTGCAATATAGTAGTACAAAAATACTATGTAATATCACATAAATTTCATTCCAATTTTGCAGATGAGCCAACTGCACTATAGAGATTAAATGTACTGTTGCATGTCAAAGCAGCAGCAGATAGAATAGGGGTTTACAGATCATGGGGACTGGCTTGGACTTGCATGCATAACCAGTGCATCTTCTGCACAAAGCCTTAAGGATAGAAGCGAACCCAGGTCACTGTGCACAGATGCATGCTTTGTGCTTTCCTGCTCTACATGCTGCTTTCTCCTACACTACGATGTGAAAGCTGTGTGCCGAAGGTATGTAATGATGCAGCCCTAAGTACGGGTATGGAATCTGAGGAGGAGGGTTCAATCGCATTCACATTGCATGAATGAATTTAATGAAAGCAGTTGAAAGAGTACATTTCCATAGAGAGACATTAACATTTGGTCCTTGGGAATTTGTTGTTCAAATAATCCAGGCTGTCTATCACAAATTAAACAGTGAAGCATAGTATTTAAGACAAAGTTGTGAATCTACATGGCCATTTACTCAAATTCTGTCTCTGGTAGTTATCACCTCTGATTTTTGTCATGCAGTTTCCTTGCTCTTCTCTGAGTTTCCTCAAATATACCCGTTGCTCTGAAGATTAAACCAGTCAATGCATATAAGCCTTTTAAAAGACTGCTAGGCTTGTGACAAGCCTTCAGCCAAGTGCAGAAGAGAGGTCTGAGCTCCAAGGAAAAAGAAAATAACACCAGAAATTGAGAAAAATGTTTTTACTCAAATTCTATCTGGTTCCCAAATACCATCATTTATTCCTTAAGTGCATTGTAGAATCTTTAGGTCTTATTGTCTTAGCAATATTCTGTGACATTCCTCACTTTTGTTGTTGAGATTCAGACAGAGTGCAACTCCATAGAATGCAAAAGGAAAACATTTTTTGTCATACTGCTTAAACCAACCCATTCTGGGGTGGGGGGAAGTTAATTCTTTCCCAATTGTTAGATAAAATTCAAAGATTTTTCATTACTTTTGTGGTTACTCACCAAAACAACAAACCCTCAGCCACCTTCAGTTTCACAAAAGATTTATTTAATCAAGGATTAAAATATCTCGTGTCATAGTGAAATTACATTTTATTTAAAGTTAAGATTCTCCATCTCCCTGACATGGGCCTACTTTACACTGGACATCCAAGTGGGAAAGAGAGGTTTGGGAGAATTTTCCACTTCCTCTACCTTGCTCTTTTACTTTTCTCTCTTGTTATTAAGCATGGAAGATGAGTTCCCTGGGAAAACAGCGAGACAGGAGGTTAGAAAGAAAGTTTAAAGGATAAAAATACTTTGACTCACTTGGTTTTATACTGATTTGATTTTTGCTGTCTTGGGACTTAGAATCCAGGCAAAGTTGACTCTCTGGTAAGGTACAGTTCAAGGTTCTTAACTTAAAACATGACTGCTTAGAGAATATTTTAAAAAATCATTTTCTAAATTGAGGCAATGCATTTTTTCAGGCTGACTACTAATGATATTCTTGATATTGTGACCAAACGCAGGTCCAGCTGCCTGCCCCAGCAAAAACCAAACTCATGGGACGGGTTCTGGTGGTTCTAGAGAGAAGGAAAGAGGATTATTCAAGTGCCAGCCAGCTGGGAGATAAGGAACTCTTGTCTCAAAGACTATTTTCACATCTTGGGGCAGGCAGAGGTTTTTATAAGAGGGAGAGGGAAAACAGAACAAAGAGATCAAGATAGGGGTTGAGAAGTTCCCTACATGCAGACAAGCACAGTCATTCCCCTGAGGACCTCAAAACTGGTGAAGTGATGATGAGGTGTGTTGTCATCCTGGTTTTTGTTAACCTGATTTTTGTCATCCTAGTTTTATGTCACCCTGGTTTAAAGGTTGAAGGCAATCAAATCTCTCAGGGATGGGATGCCTGAAGGTCAAAGTGTATATCTTTTGAAATTGGTTCCTAAGATTCCTATACAAACATGCTGTCTATCTACAAGTTACATGTTAGTCAAAGTCAGAATTCACAGAAACAATGTCAGAGGGATGGTGGGGTGGGTTATGATTCCCATGGTTATAATTCCCCACTGTTATAGTATCTGGACATAGAGAGGTCCATGCTTGTGTCTCCTCTACACAGTTCTTTGAAACAGCCTATTTGGACTTACTTTGGCTCCTTTCTTTGCATGGCCCACACTTAGACAAAGAAACAATCCAAAATCACACAAGTACAACCAGCTGCCAATGAGGTCTTTTCTCTCTTCCCATTTCGCCACCTCAGGAAGATGTGAAAGCCTCAACCTTCTCGTAAATTAGTTGAACATTTTTTACTGTTCCCAACATCCAAGGGGATTTGTCAGCATGAGAAGAGAATCCCTATCGTCCTCCCCCACAGGGATGGAAAGTAAGATGACAGGAAATCTTTAGTTTTTCCATCAGAATGTTTTTCTTCTTTCCTCATTAACTTCAGTCTCTTTATATCCTCCAGAGGGAGGCAGGCTGAGGGTAGAAGCAATCATGATACAAATAATACTTAAATATAAATAAATAAAAAGTTTGCTTCTTTTTTAATTCCCTACGGCACACCTAGTATCTTATTATAGAATATGGAAATACTTGCCACATATCTTCCCCTTATTCCCAAATCTTTTGAAGTCTTGTTACAGGTTGAATGTTTGTGGAAACTCCTGTTCATATGTTCGATCCCTATCTTTAGTCTGACAACATTTCAAGATGAGGCTGTTGGCAGATAATTGGGTTAAATTTGTTAATAAGTTCGGGCCCTTGGGATGAGATTAATGGACTTATACAAAGGAAGGTGATAGAGCACTTCCTCTCATCTCTACCCCACATGGTGCACAGGCCCCCAGAAAAAGCCAGGTGAAGTCAACTTTCTCTCTACAAATGCAGTGTTTATTTTTATCCTCATGACCGCATGTGAGGCAATCACAGATTCTGACAAAATGGCGAACAACTCATACGATCTTTTCACTTTAAAACAAATCTGTACTGTCAAAATTACTTTTCACTTTTTGGCTTAAGGCTGAATGGAATATAGTCATAAACTATTAAATATTTTGACATTGCTATGTTTCTGAATTTGCTGATGTACCTAATCAAATATAGATGCTTTATGTGTTTCATAAGTTTAAAAAAATTTCTTTTTATATGTATTCTTGTTTTTTTTAAATAATTTGTTTTCCACAATTTTAACCTCATAGGTTAAAATAAAATTACATTGTTCTTTGCATGTGAGGTAAATTTAACTTGTTAAAATTAATTCTTGTCTCATCAAAATGAGTTTTTTATAAAAAAGAATTAAAAGAAATTCTCTTGAATGGACTTCCCTCTGTTTCTCCAGTGAAATATGAATGCAGGCACACTCCCAGCTGAATACAACTGGAGTTGGCTACATCCAAAAGAAGAAATTAACTTCAGCACTTTATTAGAGGTGTAAATCCACATTAAATATTGAATCACCCAATAAGCAGTCATAACCGAATGGCAGACATGGAGAGGAAGCACTTTTCAAAGCCTGGAATATGTATTTCTTTGCATTCTTGGTAATTATTTTCTAATTAGGTTTTATAGACTTCACTTTTCTGTTAATGGAGCAGTTTTCCCTTATGGTCTCATGAATAATATATGATTCAAATCCAGAAGTATGTAAACAGACCCAGAATTTTGGTACAGCAAAATCTTAGGAACAAAAATTAATTATTTAAGAAGACTGAAAAACATTTTCTTCTTTCTTAGTTTGTGGTTTTGTGCATAATCTTGGAAAGGCTACATTAAAAATAGAAAAACACTATATCTGTAAAATAATCATTAATAAACATTGTCTTAGAAACTCTTTCTGAAAATCAGATATCACAAATAATGCATATTTAAGTTTTTTCCCCTGAGCTTCATTAGTAACTCTGAAAATTAAAACTATACTACAACAATTACGGAAAGTTAAAATGTGAAAATGTGGTAAACCCAGCATGATCTGGGGTTCACATGAAAGGCCGGTGCTAAGTTAGAATGATTGACAAGCATTACCTGAAAGGAGGAATATTGGGTTTGAACTTGGGCCAAACAATGAAACTAAATGTACAGGCTTATCATTTATTTATTTAACTTTTTTTACAAAGGTTGAAGAGGAAGTCTTCAAAGTCAACTTTGACTCTAAGAAGCAGTATCCTGGAAAGGTAAAAATCCCAATTTTCTTTTTTGAAGTGATATTAACCTCACATAAAAATATGTCATGCCCTTGCCAGGTGGCTCAGTTGTCTGGAGCATCCTCTCACACACCCAAAGGTGGGGGGTTTGATCTTCAGCTGGAGCATGTATGGGAGACAACCAATCGATTTTTCTCTCGTGTTGATGTTTCTCTCTCCATCCCTTTCTCTCTCTCTTTCTCTGCCTCCCTCTCTCTAACATACACACATCCTCAGGTAAGGATAAGAAAAGCAAGAAAGAAAAGAAAGGAAGAAAGGAAAAAAGAAAGGAAGGAAGGAAGGAAGGAAGGAAGAAAGGAAGGAAGGAAGGAAGGAAGGAAGGAAGGAAGGAAGGAAGAATAAGTACATAAATAAATAAATACATAGATAAATAAAGTCCTGTGGTGATGGGAAGGACAAGGGCTGGGTGCAGGTGGATAATACATAAATACATAAGTAAATAAATAATTCATTAAAAGTCAGTTTAAATAAACAATAGTTTTCAGCCTACGTTAACTCAAACAAAGCATCTAAACATACAAAAAGTCACAGATCAGTTTTATGGAATATGTAATAGTAATATTTATAGTTGTGCTATAATTATATACTCCATGGAAATACAAAGGCCTTCTTTTTAGATACAGCAATGCCGTCCCATGCACTGAAAGTGCCCTGTCATAGCAGGTTTCCATTAAATTTTTGTGAGAGGTGAAAAATAAGTAACAAACAAAAAAACTGATAAGGTCACACCCCTGTAATACTGTTTGCAGTTTGAGACACTTCATTGTCATAAAGATATTGACAAACAGAAAGGGCTTTGAAGAAAACTCAGATGCATAATTAAAGAATTATGAAGGTAGATTACAATGAGAGATTTAAAGGATGGTTGTGTATACCCTATTACAAGTGTGACAAAGCTAAATGAGTCAAGTTATTTATTTTGTAAAACCTGGAAGCTATAAAGGACAAAGAGGTTGTATTGCTATTTTGTGCACTAGTATACACACACACAGTGTTTTCTAGAACAACTGCCAGTTTCCTTGAGAAGATTTTACTATAAGAAACTTCCAAACCCGAAAGTATCAAGAATAGATTTTGAATATCCATGCAATTACCCACATTTTAACTATACTTTTTAAGTATTAATCTAAAATTCTAAGACAAGAAATACCTCCACATATTAATTATCAGTATATCTATAATAAATTAGTTTTATTATGAATCAACTTGCTATACTGAGCAGAGGGCAAGGTTGGGGAAAGATGTTCATTTAGTGATTGTATATCTGCCATACCATGAACTAGCAACAATGTCTTAACCTTTCAAAGCCTGGTTTCTTCATCTGTACAGTAAGGCTATTGCATTGTGTGGGAGCTAGACAATAGTTTTCTTCCCACCTTCTATATTCTTCTGACCCTGTCAATAACCAAATGAACAGATACAGATTAAGAGGAGACACTGAAAATTTAATACATGTACATGGGGAATTCACATAGACATAATAAATCCATGAAATCATCTAAGACAGTGAGGCAACACTGGGGACATTTAAGACATTTTTGGGCAAAGGAGAAAGGAGGGATGGGTGTTATCTTTTATAAGTGAGAATGTATGATTTACAAGTAGTTAAAGACTGAAACACACACACACACACACACACACACACAGGGCAAGAAAATCCTTGCTAGATGATTCAGAAACAATGGAGCAGAGGGGATATCTAGTCAACAGGTACCTGCCCAAAGTTCTCTTGTGTACCATACTTAATTCAAACTCAACTAAGGGAGACAAGATCTTCTAGAAGCAGGTTTCTCTATCTGAATGACTTGGGCAAGAAAAAGGACTGTCAAATGTTCTTTATGATGTTTTTTATTAATAAACAGCTTAAAATCAATAACCTAAAAAGCAGGGTGGCAGAAGTTTGATCCCTTCAGCTAGATCTCTTAAAAACTTGTCTGGAGTAATATTCAAATTTTTATCAAAATACAATTTAAATTATTAATTGTTGGAGGTATTCCATCCAAGTAAAAACAAGAGCATGAGTATACAAAATATTTTTAAATGTTTCTAAAAATTCTCTAATAAAATATAGTGATGTAGAAAGCAACAAGGAGAAGTCAAATAAGATAAAAAAAAAACTCTGTCTTTTCCAACTTCTTAAGACAAAGATTCAACAATAGATTAAGTATTCTATTTTTGGTGAAATGAGATGGAAGCCTGTGAAAGAGTTCCCTAGCCTACTATTTTCATGGCAAACAACCTCTTCTGCAGCCTACTCTAGCAGTTGTTTCTATGGATGGGTGCATGGAAGTAATGCGTGGTGGCCTCTGAATTGTTCAAGTTTGAATATAATATAGAGATTAAAAATCTTAGTGTCCACTAAGCCCTTGTTATATGAAATATTAAAGGGACTTCCCTAAGGAAAAGAGAAGATCAAAACTATGAACAGTAAAATGACAAGAAACTCACAACTATCAACAACTGAACCTAAGGGGGCGGGGGGAACAAGCAAACAACTAGAACAGAAACAGAATCACAGAAATGGAGTTCACTTGGAGGGTTATCAATGGGGAAGGGGAGGGGGTGATGAGAGGGGAAGGTACAGGGAATAAGAAGCATAATTGGTAGGCATAAAATAGGGGAAGATTAAAAATAATATAGGAAATAGAGAGGTTAGAGAACTTACCTTATGACCCATGGACATGAACTAAGGGAGCAGGGGAACACTGGAGGCAGGGTGGGTGCACAGCCAAGGGGGATAAAGGGGAAAAAAAATGGGACAACTGTAATAGAGTAATCAGTAAAATATACTTAAAAAACAAGAAAAAGAAAAAGTAGTGTTCACATTTTCTCTACTAAAATAGTAATTTTACACATTGTATTCTGAAAACGTTTCCATTGTTAACAGAGAAAATTATATTTGAATTCTCTTAGCTCCTGTATACCAAGAGGAAGGCCGAATCAACTGTACCATAGAGCGTGAATTCTACACCAAAGTCGAGAGACATAAACATGACACAGAAAATATAGAACCCCTATTATTTCAGAATCATGGAATCTTGGGCAGAAAAAAAAAAATGAGGAGCAGAAACTGATTACCAGACTTCCAGTGCATGGACTAAGTGTCAGGCTGCCTGGAATCCTGTACATGGAAAAGTACCCAAGTGTGAGGCTCAGTCGATAAGACGAAGAGAACACTGAGTGGCATCAACTGCACATGTACGCTGAACGATTACCCGAGTCCTTCAGAGACAACCTCAGTTCTCTGGGGCCTGAAACGTTTGTAAAGAGACCACAATGTCTCCATGGAATGACAAAGAATGCTGCTTACTCAAAGTGCTACAATAACAGAGGTGGGGGAAATTGGGGGGAAATCTGAAGTATTCTGAGCCTGGGGGCTCGAGAGCAACGTATTCAAACTTAGTGACAATGCCAGAATACCAGCATACACTCAGGACAAGAAACATTCATGTGGCTGAGTACAAAATAAAAATGTGATCACCTCTTGTTAAAATTTTTAAAAGAATTTTAGGGTGACAGTAGAACATTAAACCAAGGGTAAGGCCCTTCTCAGTATGAGCCCTGGGTGACTACACACACTTATGGAGCTAGTTCAGGATCTTTATAGAACCGCTGAGAACCCAGGTTCTTGACCCAGGGGCCAAGACAATGTGGCAGAGAGATCCTCTCTTCTGAAAATCACGTGGTCAGCAACAAAGCAGATAAAGAATATGCCAGTGGAAGCTAGGAGACCTCAAGAACAATACAGGACTTGCACATATATATTTTAGCGTCCTCTTCTGGTACAATATAACATAACGTGAGTCCTTCCACAAATTTCCAGATGCCACATTGGAAGATACCGAAAGGAGTCATAGATTCTGAAAGATTAGACTCTTATCCTAAAGAAATTGTTTTACCTTAGTTCCTCACCCTCTGTTGAATGGGAGCTTGTAGAGAAAGACAATTCAATTACATAACATTAACTATAGTTATTTGGTTACATCTGAGTGTTATTTGTGAAACTTCAACCAAATTGAGTCTTGTTTTATCAACTTAAGGGAAAATTAAAATGTTCACATTTTAAGTACAACTTACTTTAGTTTCTAATTGAAACGGCATTCTTTATTTATGAAAGTATGTTAATTTCTTTCTCATCTGATGCTCTGTTCAAAAATCTTTGTCATGGTTTGTGGAGTGTTTACCTGAAATGACCTGTTGAGGTTTTCATAAATAAATAAATTTATTTAATTTATTAGGAAAAATAATAGTAACCATAAAGAATCTACATTGTTATAAATATTTGCAAATTTATTTTAGATGTGTACAGAAAGAATAAAAAAACTCTGATTTAACTGATTTTTAGCACTTTGAAAATATTAGACATACAGTTATTTTAAAAATAAATATTTTGGAAACTCATGGAGAAAATTTTAAAGTACATGACATTATTTATAAGTACTAATATTTATACTAGAAAATATACAAAATAACCATAAAATAAAAAAGCAGCACTTTGTTTCAAAGTAATTTGCCTTGCATGTACTAAAAGTGAGATATTTTTTCCTAACAGTTCATTTTCCTTCAGAAATCTTCAGAGTAAAGAGGAATGGTGGGGAAAAAAAGCTGTTAGCAAGTGAAGAGGGGTTAAATGAGGATTCTTTCCAAGAGCAGATTGATAGAAGTGGTTATAACCTCAGCTAGAGAGGGACTCTATGAGTGATAGCTGTGATATGACAAGGATAAGGTGTCAGCGAATGAAGTTATATGCTGAAATTCACTTTATACTTGACATTGTGATATGTCCCCTTTGTCCCTTACAGACAATTTTATATGTCTCTCCACCCAGTCTTTCAGTCCTTTGACATTCCTACACCTATGACTATCATTTCTGGTCATTCAGTCAGTGACATTTCCAGCCCAAGTACAAATTCCACTGCACTAGTTGAGTATATTAGATTGTCTTTGTTCTTCTATTATTCTCTTAATAAATTCCCAAAGATGAGAATTTTGTTTACCAATCAGGATTATTCCGTGCCATTAAAATGGTAGCGTGTTGAAATGTTTAAAGGGAAGCACATCACAGAGCACAGCGGATTTGAAAATGCGATTGCATTGTTACCAATACAATTTCAATGCTTGCAGTTAGCACTGCTTTATTTCCCAGGATTAAAATAAGTGTAGTTTTCTAACTGAAAATGTCATGATGTATAAAAATACTTTTGAAAGTTGTAACACAGGTTGTTTCTTAATAGCTCTGTGGAAAACCTTTCATAATTTACTAATTCTCCTTGAAAAACAGAGTTTACCCAGGATTATAACACCACACTTAGGGATCTGAAGCTAACCCTATCTTACTTCAAAAGAGACACTCATTTCTAGGCTTCTCACTCCTCTACAACTAATGACTTTAACACACAAGTCTAGAAAGACGTTAGAGCAATCCTAAACAGTTATCAATGAGCAACTTGTTGTTGCTTTCATAATATTCTTCCCAATATTAACTTCAAAGTCATCTGAACCACGCTCTTACGTATAACTGCAGCTCCGATGACATAAACAGAAATAACAGGAGCAAAGTGTCACTCAGTAGTTAGTCATACTTCTTTTCTAAAGTGTACAGTGAAAACTGACACTGCTGACACCTTTGTCTGTCTGCCCACATTCTCTTGTGGGGAACTAACCACAATTTTAACTTCCAATCCATTCTCAATCCTCTACTCTGCCATGGAACTAAGTTTAAATAAAAGGTTTTACACAAACATAAAAAATAAACATGATTTTGATTTTGAAAGTAAGTTGGGTTTGTCCATATAATTGGTACCTTCACTCTGTTGCCTAAATATTTATGATATTAAGCTTATAGTAAATAAAACATTATAATTTTATCAGGAGCACAATAGTGCAATATGAAAAGCTAAGAAACACTTCTGTACAGAAAAATACATATAATTTAAAGGAATTGAAACCACATCTATACAGAAGTGTGTCAAGTGTATTTAATGGATATTCAACATTTAAATCTGTGTAATTCTTACTGTTGAATTTGTGGAATTACTTTAAAAATTATAATAAAACTCCTGCTTCCAAACATTGATTTTAGCTTTTTATGGTATTCACATGTCATTATTGGTGTTTCCCCAAAACCACTATTCTTCTTAGTACATAAAAGAATTCTTAGAATTTTAATTCTATCTTTGAAATGATAATTTTTTGCCAAGTATCTCTCTTTTCATTGTCATAGCATGTTAATGACACATTACACCTTAACAGCATGTCCAGAGATGTGCATGTGCATCACTTGATTTTAAACATTAAATTATCAGTGGAAAAATATCATAACAGAAGTAGGTAGCACAAGTCAACTGGAATAATTTTTAGCTGCTAAAATATTACATTAGCTAGGAGCTATCAAAATAACATTCTCTATCCATCCTTTTGCCATCCTGTGTAATTAGAATTCCATCTAACCATCAATGCATTTACTGATACATCCGGGCATGCATTCATCCATCTTTTATCATTCATTTCATGTTAAAATAATTGGACTTGCCTTAAAAGTTATGAAAGATGAAACTGCCACAGAAAAGTTTTCTTTTTCATTTTCAACCAGATTGTCTGGGTAAATATCTGATTCCTACAAATGCATTTGATGAAACAAATAATGGTAATTAGTGATATAAAACAAAGGAATTTTAAGTTCTAACATATTTTAAGTTTGATGTAAAAATAATAAGTTCAATGACATCAATTAAAAACAATAAGAATCTATCAGTTTTTAGGCATCCTATACAATTTTCTTATTGATGATTCTTCTGAAAAATAAATCAGACCAACCCTGGGAGTTTATCATTTTCTGCTACTACCAGCCATCCATTAAAACGTCACGCCTCAAGAGTTTGCTAGCATAAATTATGGTCACAGATGTTATTTAGATATGGCCAAATATATCACACCAACTATATTTTCTGGCAAGAGAAAATGTAGTTCCATGAGGAACTTAGGTGACTCAAAAAGAACAAATTGAAAGTTAAGAAACATTAAAGCAGATAAATTGTAGTTGGGTGTTATTGCTGGAATTATCAGGGAGGTCCAAGACAGAGGTGTCTTAAATCAGCGTTCAGTGGCCAGAAGAAAACAAGAAACTTCTCAATTGAGACGGGGTGACACTGTCAGGAAGAATAAGGCTTCATGTGAGAAAATGATATAATAGTGTGCTGACAGCACTGAGTTAACCCATGAGGCACATTGATCTGTGAGATACACACTAGTGATTTCAAAACTCCATTTGGAAATTTGTAAAGTAACACAGGGTACATCAGAAGTAAGGGCTGCTTGGGTGTGGTTGGCAGGCTAATAATATGGGTGTAATAACTTATAGTTTTAATTTGAACTTTTCACCTAAAATGTCATATGGTGTGCTTGAGTGTGATATTGTTATGTGACAGAATGGCATGTTTATGACTTTGTAATAAAAGAGTTTGTAACAAAAAAGGGGAATTATGTGTGCTGAACTCTATATATTTATTTATTTTTCTATATTACTAAATAAAAATAAAAAAAACCCTTTCAAATTAAAGAAATGGAAACTGTAAAACCAAAAAATAAATTGGATAAAATCCCAGAGGTAGTTAACATTTACTGAAAACAAATTCGGGAAGCTCTGTTCAAAAGGTCACTAACATTAGGACACTAGGTCTGCATGATGGTTATATTCTTAGCTGTTTGCTCACCTGATGGTGATTCTAGCTCTGGGCATCATATCATCATACGAGAGTCCAAAAGGGAGTGAAGTGAATAAGCAGATGGTCCAGCAGAAACTATGGTTTTGGAGATATGAGATGGGAAAACAAAGAGTCTGTAACAATCCCTCATAACAGCATCACAACACAAGGCATGGGGTCATAGAGCAAAGCCATGCTTCTGTAGAAGAGAATTATACAGCTTTTGAAAAACCTGGTGTACTGCTGGGCTCTGGTGCTGATAAGACCTCTGACTACAGAACAATCAGGTGACCATGGCCGGACTTGACCTTTGTGCACAATGATAGCAAGCGTGGCAGGACCGGTGAGAATTCATTCTGAAACAGAATTTGTACATCCAGATTGAGAACAGAATCAGAGAATAAAGGCAAGATGATGTACCCGCAAGCCCTTTATCACCCGTGCCTCTGAACAGTCCTTTCTTCCCGCCCCAATGGCAGTGCGTCAGCAGCGCAGCTGCGTTCTTCCTGACTTCTTAGATGTCTGATACACTATGTCTGCAAGTGTATTCACTTCCACCATCCAAGTTCACCTCAGGCAAGTTTTTTTTTTTTTATCAATTAAGCTATGAACTTGTTCCAGGGCCTGTCTATACTCCAATCTACTGTTAATGGGTCTTAACATCAGCCAGACAAAGGATGCAGCCTCTAGCCTCAATCTGTGACCTGCTTCCTTGGACCAATCCTGGAATGAAGCATTGCTGGTTATTTTTCTCTGGAAGCAGATGATGAAACAGAGTTTTGGATTTTAAGGGAAATTACACCCATGATAGGAAGGGAGAATAAGCAGATTTGGACAGGGGGGGAAGCTAAACAGCAAAACCTTCCCAACAACCTCCGCCCAACTAAGCCGATGGGGAGTTTGGAGTAAATACTGTGTGTGCGAAGAACACGACTTGGACCACACTGGGTGGGCCTTTGCTTTCACACCGCACTCACTAACCAGACACAGGTTGCCCTGGGAAGGCAGACCTGAAGGACCGATGACGGAAAGCTGTGTGTTGTCTACCCTTCCCGTGGCTTTGTAACCAGCCCTACTTCCACACAGCTCGATGCTGCTTGCTGTTTTCTACTTCAGACTCCGTGGGCTACAGCGATCGTGAGTTCCCACTGGAAAGTCATGTGAACATGAGCCTTCCCCAGAGTAGTTTAGATTTCAAGAGGCATATCCTGTCCAGTTTTGTCTGCTTTGGTCACTCTTTCCAATACTTTTAGAAAGTTGACTTTCTATTTTACGTCTAGATTTTAATTATAATCAGCACAGGCACGAGTTTAATAAAAGCTACTCAACTATTTCTGAAGTCAAATATCATATAGTTTCTTAAAATCTTCATACAAATGACTCCAGTGTATTACTTTGCCTTAATGTCTTAATTATTCAATAAAATTTGGTAGTTTGTATCTTTTTAAAGAATTTATCTATTTCATCTACATTATCTAATTTATTCAGTGTGTTTTAATCTTTTTTTATTTTGTGAGATTGGCAGTAATGTCATCTCCTACAAACGTGATTTTGGTAATTGGAGTCACTGTCCTTTTCTGGGTCAGTCTAGCTAAAGTTTTGTCATTTTTACTTACCACAAATTACTTTCTAATTTTTCTTGTGATTTCTTGTTTGACCCATTGGTTAATTGTTAGTGTGTTAATTCCTGCATATCCTTCTGCCACTGATTTCTAATATAATTAAATTGTGGCCAGTAAATGATCACAAAAATTAATTATATTAAATACTTGTATAATTTTTATCCACTAATATTGATTGAGGCTTGTCTTAGGGCCTAACATATGTTTCATCACTGGGAATGTCCCATGTGTACCTGAGAGGAATGTGTATATTTTGCTGTTATAGGTTGGAGTGTTCTGTAGATGGATGGTAGGTTTAGTTGATTTATACTATTGTTGAAGTCTTCTGTTTCCTTTTTGACTTCCTGTCTAGTAATCCTAAACTTGTTAAAAATGGAATACTGAGTTTCAAACTACTTTAAATTTTTTTTTCTTCCTTCAGTTCTGGCCAGTTTTGCTTCATTTATTTGGGGGGTTATTTGTTAGGTCACATATGTTAATAATTGCTGTCATCTCAATTCCTTTACCCTTTTATCATTATAAAATGTCTATCCTTGACTCTGGTAACATTTTTGTCTTAGAGTCACTTATTTTTTATCTAATATGACTATACCCCTTCTAGCTTTCTTTTGATGCCTATAGCTGCTGGCATGATACCTTCTAGCATGATATATAAAAAAATAAATATATAGTATTTATTTCCATATTTTACTTTCAATCTATTATGTCTGAGTCTTAAAGGGAATCTTTTGTACACAACATATAGTTGGATCATTTTTTGATTTGTTAAATTCCACTTTATGTTTTATAAATTTAGTTACACAGTGTGTCACTTTGATATATTATCTATAGTAATGTGATTGCATTGAAGCAATATCTATCACATTATGTCACTATACTATACGCATAATACATGTCTAGACAATGTCTATACCCACTGTACTCTGCATTAGATCTTGATGGCTTATTTGCTACTCATTACAGCTTTGGACCCTTAAATACCATCAATCATATACCCCTACCCCTCATCCCCTGGTGGTTACTACAACTTTACTTTTTTTTTGCAAAGGTTTTTGTTCTTTTTAAGGTTATACATATACGTTATACTATATAGCACTTGTCCTTTTCTGTCTGACTTGTCTCATTTAGCTTAATGTGCTCAAGGTCCATGAATATTGTCACAAATGGCAGGGCATTCTCCTTTTTCATGGATGAATAATATTCCACTGTGTGTGTGTGTGTGTGTGTGTGTGTGTGTGTGTGTATACTACTTCTTTTTTTCCCCATTCATCTGTTGATAGGCACTTGTGTTCTTTCTATATATTGGGCTATTGTGATTGATGCTCTGTTAAACTTGTGTGTGTAGATATCTCATCAGAATCATGTTTTCATTTCCTCTGGGCATGTAACTAGAAGTGGAATTGCTGAATTTTATGGTAGCTCTGTCTTTAATTTTTTAAGGGCCCTTCATGTTGTTTTCCATAATGGTTGGACTAATCTACATCCAAACCAACAGTGTATAAGAGTTCCCTTTTTATTACACCCTCACATGCACTTCTTGTCTTTTTTCTTGCTGATAGCCATTCTAACAGGTATGAAGTGAAATCTCATTGTGGGTTTGATTTTCATCTCCCTGATAATCAGTCACGTTAGACTTCTTGTCTGGTGCCTGACAGCCATTTGATGTTCTCTTTGGGAAAATGTCTATTTAGTTTTACCCATTTTTAATCAGATGTTTCATTTTTATTATTAATAAGTTGTGTTAGTCCTTTACATATTTTGGATACTAACCCTTTATCCAATATATGGTTTAAAAACAGTTTCTCCCATTCTGTAGACTTCCATTTCATTTTTAAAATTATTTTGCTGTGCAGAAAGTTTTTTAGTTTAATGTAGCCCCATTTGCTAAGTTTTGATTTTGTTGTTTGGCCTCATGTCCAAATAATCATTGCCAAAATAATAATGATGAGCTTTTCCTACATTGTTTTCTAAGAGTTTTATGGTACCACATCTTATGTTTAAGTCTTTGGACAGTTTTAGTTAATTTTTGTGAGTGGTATGAAATAAGGGTCTGATTTCATTGTTCTGCCTGTGTTTCTGCAGTCCCAGCATCATTGGTTAAAAAGATGTATTTGCTGTTTGTCTTTGTTGTGTGGTTTTCATATTTGCTACTACTGTTAGACTGTTATTTTTAATTAATTTCCTGGATATTTCTATCAAGTCTACATAACCTGTCATGTGCGGCTGCTAAAGTTGCTAGTTTATTAACGTAATGATCAGCTAATTCTTGCCCTGAGATTCAATGCCTTGAATCCTTAAATCCCTTGAATCTCTAAGTCTCCCATCTCTATATGCATTTTGAAGCATGTTTTAACTCCACAGCAGTTCACTATTCTGTCTTTGCCTTCAGTTCCTGTGTCTGCAGATAATCATCCAGTGGTAACAGATTAGGGCAGATCATTTCGAACACATCTCTGCCTGTGAGTGGCCTTGTCTTCATTCCAGAAATGCAGATATGTTGGAGCTTTTTCAAAGTCTTCTGTAGACATATAATTCCCAGAAAATCCTTTTAAGTCTTTTGGCTTACGTGTTCTTTCATCTAACTGGTATTACAGGCTCAGACTTCAAGGTTAAACAACTCTTGTGTGTTTACCCAGTACTGTGGGTACAAGACATTTCCTACAGAGAGACAAGGGTCATATACGGAGCCTTTCCAGAAAGTGTCCAGACGTCTCACATGGAGAAAATTCTCTGTCAATGAGGCTGATGGGAAATTCCAAACTCAGTCTGCTCCCTACGGTGACTGGCATTCACCACATTATGGTTTGAGGCTTTTGGATGTTAAGACAACAGTGTTGAGTGAGGGTCAAGAGCCTAGGGCAAGGTGAATTGTCCAAAATCCTGCTAGTGTTAAGGAAATTAGCCATCTTTTTCCTGAATAAATGCTTGTCTGATTTTTGCAAAATTTTGGTTACTTTCCTAAGTTAAAAAATTGATTCTTAAAAATTCTTCGAGAGTGTTCTTTATAAAATAGCAGATTTTCTCTCTCTGCTGTTGCAGAAGTGATTCCCTAGACATGGGTTTCGTGTCATATATTCCTTCTCTGTCCTGACTAGTACTGGATTTAACATCGGCTACATCCGCAGTTTGCATAGCTCCTGTCTGCTACTACTACGTTACTCATGCTGCAGACACTCATATTTTGTGTGGTATAAAGTGAATTTCCCACCTGTTATTTCAATAAGTCTAATGCCTGCAAGCCACCGTCACTGAGGGACCTGATCCTGACATCAAGATTTATTAGTTTTTGTGATCGTAGAACACTGCATCTGAATCTATTATCAGATCCTTCTGTGATGAAAAGTCACAATGTTGTTGTTTAAAATGTATCAAGAAGAGTGCCTTTTAAAACGTAATTTTTTGTCTGTGTCCATGAGCTATCCATGAAGGCCGGGTGGAGGGCAGACTGGGGGAAGGGGGATACAGGGAGGAAAATGGGGCGCATCTGTAACAGTGTCAACAATATACAATAAATTAAAAAAATAAAAGCCATATGTATTTTAAGGGAAAAAAGATAATTTTTATAGGTTTTTAAAATTATAAAGTCAAGTTAATCTGAATTTTCAAAATATTCAATTAATTTTCTGAACACTGAGAATTTGAAGATTCACTAACATATTGATCACATATTTAAAAATAATAAATTTTACATATGAATTTTATTATACTTAAAATGTACTTTGTTATTGGTTTTGAGATTTCGTTATGTCCTGACCACTAACTATGTAATTTAAATATGTCTAATTATTTATATTATGAAATATGTAAAATATACCATATTTTTGAAGCACCAGTTTTATCAAAATGTAGGACTATTTGAAGATACTGATAAATTACATTAGATAACATAAACATTTCATATAATGACAAGAGTTAAAGATTAGTAACCCCCTAGTTAAGATATTTGCCTTTGATGTGAATAGATTGAATGTTCATGTCTTTGAACTCAAATTTGGATTCTTATGACTGTGATGTTTTAAATTTCTCTATTGTATTAAAATCTAATTATTTACTTCAGTATAAAAACTACATAGATTTACAGTTTTATATTTCTTGATTACACACATCCCTTTTTTGTTGAAAGTATTTCCTTGTTATTTTATTTAACCATCGTATCACATTGGTTGCAACAAAAGTGTATTTCAAAAACATAGAATTGTTCAATTAGTTCCATTTTAATATTTAATACTTACCAAGTTTCTAAGATGGTTTCCAATAGTCTTTATCACCCTTATAATTTAGTCATTCTGATAAAGCCCATTTAATTAAGAAAAAAGGGAGAAAGAGAATTCATAGGCCCTCTGCTTTGCATTTCCATGTGCCACGTCCACGGCTTAATGTCTGTGTTTCATGATACACCATAAACATAATGCCTGGGGCTGTGTCTATTTTATGCCTGCTCACAGTTTTAAAGCCCAGCTGTTTCTGCTAAATAGTGTGTCCTTATACGTAGTAGTTGAAGAAGGATTAACTGATATCATTTTATTGAAATATTTTTTATTTTATATTTTAACTATTTTTGTTTATTTTGTACTTTTGATCAAAACCTTTTTCAGTTTACTAGTTTCCCTTTAATACTTTATTTCACTCTAGTCAAGTAAAGACATTCAATGGAGTCTGTGATGTAGAGTTACAGAATGAGGCAAAATAACTATCTTGACTTAATATTGAAAATGACAAGTATTTTTTGAGGAAGAAATCTTTCAGAAACCAAAAAAAAAAAAAATACAATAAAATATAACCAGCCGAACTACTCCAAATATCAAGTAAAAATAGCTCAAGTAATAGCTTCAAGTAATTGCTTAGGCTATGAAGTCTTCAGAATATCTCAAGAATGCTAGGGGCTTATAATGTTCAGAGAAGTGTCAATCTGTTTTCCAAGTCTCAAGGAAAAGAAACAAGTTTCACCTGGTCGATAGTGTCATGATTTTGAAAAAGAATGAGAGAATCATAATTTATTTGTTTACTTTTTGAAATGAGAACATTTTAAATATAAAAGAAAATATCATAATGAGCATATGTGTATCTAGAATTCTGTTCTAACAATTACCTAGTCTTCCATGCTTATTTCATTTGTCCCCTTCTTTTTGGAGGGAGGAGGTAGCTAGACTATTTTAAAGTATATTGAAATATAAAATCATTTCTCTATTAAATGCTTCACTACATGCCTTTAGTTGCTAAAGACTTCTAGTAATATCACACTTACAAATTTTAGCCATACTGCTATCAAACTAAATAACATAAGATTACCTTAATACCACTACTGTTTACCATATTTCAACATTTTTATGATTGACTAAAAATCTTTACAACCAGTTCATTCCAATCAAAATCCAAAGGAAATTTTTTCATTAATCTTACTGCTGTATGCTGTTACATGTTAGAATTATTGATGATCTGTCTAAAATATTCCACCTGAGTTATACAACCAATTCTCATTGCACTAGCTGGTATCATGATCTATGAAATGCACCGGTAGTCTACCATCTCACAGGCCTGGAAACATCGATCTTTTGCACTCTAGAATATCATTCCTAAAGCTTTCTGGAAATTTCCCTTTCATATGACTCAAGTACACAGGGTCTGGTTATATACTCTCATCTGCATGCAATATGCTACCCACCCTATATTTTATCCTTTTGCATCTCTCAGAGTAATATCATTATGATAAAGCCTTTGCAAGTGATTCCTAAGTATTTCATACTATTTCTTTTAGATTTGGCATCATAAAAAAACATCTGACATTTACTGACTAAAATAATAAGCATTCATTTATGTTACATGAGAAGGTAAACTACCAGCGCTGGGCTAAGCTGGACATCTCGCCTTCTGGTTTTGACGGGGTCACTCATGTGCCTATTCACTCATGGAGGTTTTTGGACTTTGCCCAGCCATTGGCCAGAGTGATAAGGAAAAATAAGCCATGTGTGTCTTTTATTATATGTACAAGCTTGGGCTTCTTCACATGGTAGCATTTGAAGGGTTGCCGAGATTGGGAGCATTCCATTGTGCAAAAGTTTTCACCTTTCTGCTTGTTTCATGTTAGCTTTGCCCAGTTGCTCGTAAAGGTCCCATGAGTAAGCCCGGAATAAATATGGGAAGAGGCTGCCCAAAGGTAGACTACACTAAATACACTGGAGGAAAGCACTCTAATAACCTGCCACACATCTCAGCCCTCCCAAATAATTGTTATTTAGGGTGTATCTTGGCATCTTCTTCATTAGAAAAAACAAAGTTAAAAACTATAAATTGAATTCCAGTTAAATGTTCCTCTGTAAAGTGAGCTGAATAAGTATAACTTTGTTTTGAGAAAAATAATGTAATAATGCTATATTCACAACATGAATCACTTATCTGAGTTTATAATGAACTAACACTGATAAAATTCCTTGATGGTTTTGCCTGATTTCCTTCAACTAGGAAGAGATTTTATCTGTCTGCTCCTCTCTTCATCAAAATGGCATTTCCAGTTGCATCACCGTTACCGGATGACTGCGAGACTCCAGGCTGACAGACCTGTCTCTCCGCGCACAATGCTGGAAACTGACAAAGGAGCTTTGGGAGACGGATGCATTTTCAATAATTCAGGGATTATTATTTTTTTCTTTAAACCTGTCTTTTATTTCCCCTCACAGGGAAGAGGTTTAAAGCATTCAGTGAGGGGGAAAAACCGACTTTGCTGGGGTGTTTTTAATGGTTATTTCTTTCAAACTTGAGAAGTTTTATGTCGTTTTCAAGCACACTGTGGAGAGGCAAGGCCAGGTCAGATTCAGACTCCCTTCTCTCATGGCCAAATGTTCTGCAAAAGAAAATGCCAAGGTGACAAAGGAACTGGCTTGTAAGAATAAACTGTTCTGGCTGAAAAGACCTAACTCTCCCAATCATCCTGATGTTAGCTGGGTCACTTTGTAGGTGTCGCCCTTAGATTAGAGAGAGACACTACAATTAGATTAGGAACTAATGACAACTCAGGAAAAACGTCAAACAGGTATTATTTTTCAATGATTTTTGTGATTATTTGTGAGAACCAAAGGTGAGGAATCTAGTGTGGGATGCATGAAGGCTGTCACACATGTCATAATCTGAGCTGAGCAACATCATAAGTGTGATCAGGAAATGAAATGACAAATAAATGCTTATTCTGACCCACTTACAGTTGGCTATAGGTCATCTCCTTTCCCTGCGGACTCTGCTATTAAAGCCAGGACCTACCCCCCTGTTCCTGTAGGATTATGTTAGTTTGTGTAGACCCCTAATTATAGGAAACCTGGAGAGAAGTTGAAAGAAAAAAACAATGAGTGTCATCAATGCCTCAGTTAATATTTCTTCCTGAGGAGAATCAACTTCTTTTCAAAAACACTGTAAAAATACAACGTAAACATTAGAAAAAAACTAAAATATTTCTACTCACATTTACTACTATCTTTCAGAAAATAGTACTAAGGATCTCTTTGAAAAGTAAAGTTTAAATGATGTAATCTAGAGAGCATAGATGTGAAATGTTTGGACTGCATTTGTTTTATTCCTCAAAGTCAACACTTTTAACAGTTATTTTTAAAGATAATTTTAAACTTAAAAAATGAGTTGTATAAGAATAATACAGAAAAGCTCCAGTACATCCTTCACTCAACTATCCCTTTGTCAACATCAGTGAAAATGAGAAAAGTAACCTTGGAACAATACTATTAACCGAAGCACAGAAAATTTTAAAAAATGTTGGAAAGAATGTGAAGAAATTGAAACCCATGTACAATGAGGATGGAGGTCTCCCCACAAATTAAAAGTAGAACTACTGTGTGACCCAGCACTCCTACCTCTGGTTATTTATCCGAAACAACTAAAAACAGAATCTCAAAGAGGGATTTACACATTCATGTTCTTTACATCATTGATCACTAAGAAGTGGAAAGACCCCAATGTCCATTCATGATGAATGAGGAAAATGTGGCCTGGATACATAGAATATTATTCAAGCATAAAAAGGAAGAAATCACGTCATATACCACAAAAGGGATGAGCCTTTGGAAAATGATGCTAAGTGAAATAAACCAGTCACAGAAGGGCAAAACTGAATGATTCCACTTAAATGAGGTTACTTAACATAGTCCAGCTCATCAAAGCAGATGTGCAATGGTGTTGCCAGGGGCCGAAACAGGCAGTATCTGGCCAAGGGGTGGAGTTCTATCACACATGCTGAACCACTGTAGAGAGCTGCTGTTCAACATTGTGCTTCAATTTTGTACTCTACATTTACATTTCTGTTAATAAGATAGAGCTCGTGTGTGTGTGTGTGTGTGTGTGTGTGTGTGTGTGTGTGTGTGTGTGTTTTACCACAATTTTAAAACTGGAATGATATTTATATGTCTGTTTGGTCTCCAGTGACACTTCTAAGCTCTTCTCTTTGTTCCTATAGTACATTGGTAGGATTTCCTTTTCTTTAGTGTTTCTTTATAGACACTTATGTCATCAGCAAATTGAAAGAATTTTATTTTGTCTTATCCAGCACATTAGTCTATTTGTGTTGCTATGATAAAAAATACTGTAAATTGCATGGCTTGTAAGCAACATGAATCTATTTCTCACAGTTGAGAGACTAGAAGTTCATGCTCAGAGAGCCAGCATGGTCCAGTTCAATGAAGACCTTTTTTCAGGTTGCAGGTTGCACCTGTTGCATTGGCACATGGCCTAAGTTGTGAGGGACCTCTTTTATAAGAGCACTAATCCCAGTCACCCAATTCACTGCCATGACTTAATCACCTCCCCAAACTCCACTTCCTGATGCCCTCACCTTGGGGGTTCGGGCTGTAACAGGCCTGTAGCATTCAGTCTGTAAGTCCATCTCATACACTGGCTAAGATTCTAAGTACTGTAAAGTGGTAAGAAAAGACAATCTTTGCTTTTATCCAAACATCAGGGCAACACATTCAGTCTTTTATCATTCAATGCAACATTAGCTCTGTGGTTCCTTATAAGGGACCTTTACCAATTTCAGAAAGTTCCCACAAATCCTACTTGCTAAAAGTTTTTATTGTGAATGAACACTAAATTTTGCCAAATGTTTTTTTTTCTGCATCATTGAGTTAATTTATTTCTTTCTCTTATTTAGTCTATTATTTTGGTGAAATATATGAGATCTGCCCAGAAAGTATCCAGCCATATACAATGAAAAATAGAGACATTTATTGAAGAAGATAAAAGAAACAGAATACATAGGACAATGATGCCTCAATCCCCTTCAAAGTAGGCACCTTGGGACCTCACACAGTTCTCCCAATCACCATCAGCTGCCCCATCGTATTCTCCTTAATTGTATTGAAGGCCTGAATCTCTTCCCTTCCAAAGGTTATTTTAGTTTTGGGGAAAAGCCAGAAGTCACAGGGCGCCAAATCTGGGCTGTAGGGGAGCTGAGTCACCTGGGTGATCTGATGTTTCCCCAAAATACTCTGCATGAGACGTGATGCATGTGAGGGTGCCTGTGGTGATAAATCTGCCAATCAGCACTTGCCCATAGCTGCAGCTTTATGAATCATCTGAATAGTTTCCGTGATGGAATATTCAAGATCAACACAAAATTTGATGCAGATTCATTGTTCTACTCACTCAGTCATTTTCAATGCTATGGCCACACAGTACACATGCTCACTCAACAGTGTCTACAGCCCTTACTCACTAGTACAGTGAAGTCATCATTGTTCACATGTCCACATTCCAGTCCATTCTCCTTGGCTGCCAGGTTACATCGATGTCACACAATCTGTTCTCTACATTAACAATGTTGGATTTTCCAGACAGACTTCATGGGAACTGATTTCCAAATGGGGATACAGTGATGAATTCTTGAGGTAGACCCCTACATAAGATTGATGCATTATTATTTTCTATATGTTGTTGGATTCAATTTTCTAACATTTTGTTGAGAATGATTGCATGTTTATGGGTAAAATTGGATTAGGTTTTCTCTTCTTGTAATGTCTTTGTTTGTTTTCATATTATAATAAAGCTGACCTCAAAAATAATTTCCTTCTCTTCAATGTTCTAGAAGAAGCTACAGCATTATTTCTTTCTTATACTCACTGGTAAAATCATCTGAGTCTAGATTTACTTTTTTGAAAAACTTTAAATAAAAATTAAATTTCTATTTGGATTATTTTGTGAGATTATGTCTTTCAAGAAATTTATCAACTGTATCTAAGTTTTTGAATTTATATGAATAGAGTTGTTTGTCTTATTCTATATTATCCTTCTACCATCTATAAAGATAAAACAGATGGAGAGCAGACGACAGTTAATGGGGGAGAGGGTTAAGGGGTGGAGAGATTATGAAGAAAGAAAAAAGAACTCATGGACATAGACAACAGTGTGATGATTGCTGAGGGGAAGGGAGTATAAAGGGACTAATTGGTAATGGTAATAAATACAGCAAAGATTAATTTAAAAAAAAGACTGTGACTGCATTCCATCCTTTGCTCCTTATAATGGCAAATTCATTTTTTCTCATTTTTTATTCTTAGGCTGGCTGAAATTATCAGTTTTATTGATTCTTCCAAGAACTATTGGAGTGTTTGACTTTCTTGAATTTCCTCTACTCTTTTTCTGTTTTCATGTTCACTGATTTCTATTCTTGTTTTTATTATTTTCTCTCTTCTATTTGCCCTGGGTTATGAGTTAACATTTAAGTTTGCAGAATACAACATTAATGTTGCCTTACATTCCAAAATTCCTTAAGTTCCCATCAGTGCAATTTCTTAGAAAAAGAGCTGCATTAACTTAATTATTTTTCAGTTTTAATATATGCTCTCTTATTCGCTGGTGACGTCAGGGTGACCTGTCTGTGCCACTTTCCCAACATCTATGATACAAAAGATGTCCCATTAGAAACTGAGACCATCGGTTATAATCGCCCTTGTGTGAAAAGTGAGCTGTGTTTTTGCAAATTAAAAACATTTAAGGACAATCCTTTCACATTAGTGCCTAATGGTAAAGTTTACTTTTCCACTACAATTGTAAATGTACAGCATTATGTGTTTAGCTGTAACCCTATCATGCTTTTCCTATTTCTTCTATCTCTTGAATTAATTTAACAAATCAAAAGTAAATTAGTAAGTAGTCCCATAAATAAATAATACAAATGAAGAGTTCAGTAAGGAGAAGTTGTGGCACATGGAATCATGATGAATATTAGATCTTTTAACTTGTAGACTAAGATATAATTAATAGAAAAATTATACTCAGAAAAAAATGCAAGTATTATAACTATTTAGGAGTAATAGCAACAAAAATCTGTATGGGCAAGGGATGAGAAGAAATACAAGAATGCTTGGAGGAGGATAAAGGGGGAAAGAAGGGAAACACGTACAAAGGACCCATAGACAAAGACAATGGGGTGGGGATTATCTTTGGGAGCAGGTGTTGGATGGGGCAGGGGGGAACAACAGGGAGGAAAATGGGGACAGCTGTAACTGAAAAACAATAAAAATTAATTGAAAAAGAAAAATAATTTAGACATGAAAAAAATTACCATTTCGAATAGAAGACTGACAGAATTTTTAAAATAATAAATAAAAGAACAATTACTAAAAAAGAAATGTAAGAATACTGATCTCCCTACTTGAACTTGGTAAGTTTATACTTTCTAAATCAGATTCACAGTTCAAATATATTAATAACTACAACATTCTAATAGTTATAAACATTTTCTCAAATTTTCAGATCAATTTACATGTTAATACTTCTCTAAAATTTCTTCCTTCATTTTTGTTTCATTTCATATAACTGCAAATTCATCTAATTAAAATTACATCCTATTCTTATGATTTGTCTATTGATTTGTTTCTCTGTAGCAATCTTTCTTTTATATAGGTGTTTAATAATTTAAGATGCTGCAGTAAATACCTGGGGTTTAAGAAAGAACATTTTCCCTACGAGAGTTGGAGAACTGTTAGCTCAACAAACAGTGGATCAGCAAGACTCCAGTAACCTCCAGGACAGAAATACACACCTGCATTGAGAGACAAAGAGGCAGTTATTGCCAGTACCGTGAAAGGGCTCTCCAGGCAGAAGGTAGTGTTTCTCATCCAACTTTGTTTACCCCTTCTTATTCCTAACAGGTTGGGGAATGCAGAAAGGTGCTGGCTAGCAGACTTCGATGATTTTTAGTTATCGGTATCGGGGCTGCTATACAGGGGGTGGTGCAAACAATGCCCCTTTTTATTACAAAATCTTCTATTACAAAATCGTAAGTGTATCATTCTGTGACATAACAACATCACACTCAAGCATACCACATGACATTTTAGGTGAAATGTTCAAATTAAAACTATAACTTATTGCACCCATACTGTTACCGTACCAACCACACTCAAGCACGTATTACTTCTGCCGGACCCTGTATTTCTTCAAGGGAATGTTGCTTCAGCTGGTGCCATTTATTCCTCCTTTGCGTGCGTCCATTGTTCCCTCGTGGCTCATGTTTCTCTTTTGACTACCACTCTCCATCAACTCCCTCCCATGAAGTACCAAATACTGTCAAAATAAAATCTTAACTGCATTGTGTATATTTTTATGAAACAGATTATTTGAGATACAAAAGTGTGGAGTTTATACCTTAAAGACTTAAATGAGTTTTGTTTTCAAATACACAACCCTCTAATTTCAACCCATCCTTATTTGGACATGGATATGCTTATGTTAGTAGCTGTTCCTGGAAAAATACTGGAGATGAAAATGTTGATGTGCTCAAAATTCATTTTCTTCCTGTGATCACATATGTTTATTTACTAGATCAGCTTTCTCTTATAGTACTTTCTTTTTAAGAAAAAAAAATCAGTCCCTTTTCCATAGCTTATTCCTATATTAACCATATAGGGTGGGCATGCGAGTTTTGTCTCAAGATACATTTTCTTCTGCCTACCTACCTACATTATATCACTAATTATTGCCTCCTATGACTAATAAGTTTTGATTTGTAAAAACACTTTGAACAAATCTCAAATGCAATTAAATAATTGAATATGTTATGCAAAATTCTAAGATATAAATAAATTTTATATTCCATGAAATTTCTGTGAAGACAACTTACAATCATATGTGCAAATGTCAGCTCGCTCCCACTGTGTGGTAAAATGTATTGGCTACATCAGTGTAAAATTATATTTCAATGCTTATGATATTCAATAACAGTAAAATATTTATACCCCATTATGAGGAAAATCATGCTTCAATAAGAGATATGAATGTTCTTATAGTAGTTATGACTTATTAATTATTAAAAGTTTTAATATCATATGTGCAATACTTTGTGAATTACTTTTTAATATTCCAAGTGATTTAAAAATCTGTGGCTATAACATTAATAAATTTACGTATCTAGGTCATTAAATTGCTTCTCTACATTTCACTAATGCTCTAGGCATAGATTTGAGTGAACTGATGTCTGATACAACATGCTGTTCATTAACCATATTAGAGGAATTCTGGTGCATCCTCTACATGAAATATCCTAAAACTAATGCATAGTTCACTCTCCTCTTAGATAGAAAGGCAAATTCTGGCCTCCAGATTTAAAATCTCTGTGTCTTTATACCTGAATCACTAAGTAGTATAAGTGAAATATAATTTAAATTATATATTTTGAAACATTAACATAATAACTCATGTGTAAATAAATAAATAAGGAATATTTTATGCTATTAAACATAACATTGTTGGTAATTACAAAGCATCAGGAAACTCCAACCAAAATTTGCAGTAATTAGTCTTTTCCGAAAAATTTTCCACCATTAAGAAGCCATTGCCATGTAATTTTTGAAATTTTGTATTTTAAATGATTTAGGAAAGATGATAGTTTCTTCTCTGTCCTGTCATAAAACATGTGAGTATATCAAGGAGAGTGCAAAACAGAAATCCAACCTGTACCATTAATTGAAATAGGAACTACTTGATACTGAATGACTGTTTAAGAGAAGATAGTGTCAATCAGAGCAAAGTTCACATGACATGTATGATCACTCTGACAAAGGACGCCAAAGGCTGCGGAGCACAGGAGATGTTGCAGGGAGCAGTGTTCCAGGGTAAGTGATGTACCACAAGAAGGAAGAACAGCAATTCCTTTTTTTTTTTAAGAACATAAAAGAAGAGCAGAGATGCTGCCTATAGGATCTATTCCACTCTGGATTTTACTGCTAAAAAATTCACTAAAATTTTATACATGATTTCTCTTAGTCTGAGTCATGGTTTGAACCTCCATGCCACACATACACACACACAATAGGTGGCTGAGTTAAACAAAAACATTGTTTTAGAATAAATAATGATTTAAAATATATAGGAGTTATCAAAGATACTGAAAGAAACATGAGAAAAGTAAAAGAATAGAGAGAAATAAAAAGAACATCAACAGAAATATTTTACTACAGAGCAAATAAAGTCATGATTAAAAGATTGCCATGAATTAATAACACAAGACCTCAATGAAGTTTCCAAAACTCAAAGACCATGATGGGAAAGCAAGAGGTGGGGATATTTCAGAGACTGCGGACTTCACTCTGAGTGACATGGAAAACGGTGGATAGTTGCCGACCAGAAATATAATGTGTATTTGAAAGGCATCTTTCTGGCTATTAAGTTGTCAACTGGACGAAAGGGAAGAGGAACAAGAGCAAGAAGAGCAATTAGGGACTACAAAATATGACTGTGGCATGGACCACGGAGACAGTAGGGGCCGTGGTAGTTGCTAAGAATCTGAAAGTAAGTAAAACTTGGAAAAATCACTGCATTCATCCTTCATACTTCCTAAATTAGACGTACACACAAAATACATGCAAAATACACCCTATTTTTCACAGCAATAATTGCTGTAGAGCAGCAATTTTCAACCCGTGTGCTGCGGCAAGCACGCTGGTATGCTGCAAGAACTTTTAAATACTCACTAGTTAGGAGTACTGATCTCTTTTCCCCTGGATTGTCAAGTGAGAAAATGGTGACAGCCAATACAACAATATCGTTTCGGTGTGAATGAACCAAAATTATACATATTTTTTGTCAGATTGGCAAAAAAAAAAAACCTTTTTCATGTGCCAGAGAATCTTAGTAATTAGTTTCTGCGTGCTGAGATGAAAGAGGTTGAAAGTCGCTGCTCTAGAGAAACGTAACGCACACAAGGGAAACAGGAGTACAGGTGAGGCGTTCGAGCAGACGTAGGGAAGAGTGGTGAAGGCACGCCACGTGGACGGACACCCGTGGGAAGAGCACACCAGGTGGCGTCAGCAGCAAGTGGAAGGTTCTGAGAGGAGAGCATGGCTGGCATGTTTAAGGAACAAAGAGGCCGAAGCGGCGGTGGACAGAAATGTTAAAGAGAACTGTAAAACTTGGAGAGAGAGAGAGAGAGATTCCAGAGCAAATCTTTATTTGTTGCTCCTGTTTGATTTTGGCAAGGGAGAAGTTGCATTGCTGTGTGCTGAAAGAAATGATTTTGAAGAGTTAGAACACTGATGATGCAGAAAGACAGAAGAGAATTTCTAGAGCCAAAAACTGCTGAAGTGTCAGTGAACGGAGTATGGAGTCCAGGTGGAAGGGAGGGCTTGAGAAAAAGCACCGATAGTGTCCTCAGAATGAAAGCAGAGATAGGCTCAGATTTGGTGAATGGGTTAATTTGGGGAAGTGAGGATGGGATTTCCCTAATGATTGCTCCTATTTATGAAGAAGCAAGAGATGATTAAAATTTTAGGAAAGAAGGGAAGATATAAAATATTAATCTAAGAGTGTGGTTAGTAAATGGCCTAGATTAGGAGTTCTCAAACTTGGCTGCACAGTGAAACCATCTGTGAGGCTTTAAAAACCAGAATTGCACAATTAGACAACTCTGAATTAATTGGTTTGGAATGTGTCTTTGCATCGCAATTTTAAATATGTCCCAAGTGATTTGAATAGACATGCAAGAATGATAATCACTGTTCTAGGAAAATCTGATAGATGTTCTGTATATTAATACACTACACAAAATGGCCATCTAGAGGTAAGTGGTTCATATTTTCATAGTGAGACTAAACGGCAAGTTTGTATGTTTTTTCTCCATGCTTTTTTTTTCCTGTTGTTGGTGCAGCATAGGTTAAAAGTGAATGTAACATACAGCAAGCTTGGCCAGGCTGGTGTGAGTAAACGAAAATGAGCCAAAGATAGCTGATAACTAATTATTATTGAGTCGCTGGAATCCAAAATGAGAAGGGAAGGAGTGAAGTAATGAGGGCTTTCTTGGCTAAATTGTGACCCCCCAACAACACCTACATTCATATGTTGACATCCTACCCTTCACTACCTCAGAATGTGACCACATATGTGTGACTAGTGTCCTAGCACAGGCACACGCGTAGCAAAAACAATATGAAGTCACAGGCAGAACATGACCATTTACACAAATCAAAGAGAGGGGCTTGAAACAGATCTTCCCCCTGCAGCTAGCTGTAGGATCCAACCCTGCCAACACCTTGGTCTCAGATTTCTAGCCTCCAAAACTGAGAGAAAATGAAATTCTGTTTTTTAAACCACCAGTGTGTAGTTATCTCTCTACGGCAGACCTAGCTAACTAGCAAAAGGAGCGCAAGATACACTGAAACAAAAGGACAATTTCAGGTTTCTGTAAAGTCGTAGAATGTTAAAATAGAAGTAGGGTTGAAATAAATTGACATTAATGAATGGATACTTGAAATTATGATTATGGTGGAGTTGCTCTTTGGGAAATGACAAGAACTGGGAAAATGACAATGGAAAATCAGTGATTGTGATTAAGTAGAAGAAAATATGCATGGAAAAGAGATGAATGGATAGGTGGCCATGGTATTAAGGCTGCCATGGTATTAAGTCCACCAATAATTATAATAGGACCAAACCTTGGAAATAGTGATGCTGAGTCAAGAGCTAAATTCTTTAGGGAATTAGAGTGAGTACTACCTATTAGTAAGTTCTGATGACACTCAGGGCTGTGCATTTTTAGATAAAAGAAGAGAATGCTTTGGATGGTATAAGACAAGGTCCATTTGGCATAGACCATTTACTGCATGAGATATCTGTCAGGAATGCAGCATTTCAGGGAAATCCTGGTTTCAGTTTCAAAAAGGGAAGAAGCATTGGAAAAAATGAAAAGACATTTGTCAGATAATGAGGGTACATTTTCCCAGAGGGTACACTGGGAAGGTTTCAGGGGCTGGAGGCAGATGGACCATGGGATTAGAAAAGTAGGTGTACAGAGTCACAGAGTGGTGTAGAATGTGGTGCATGGAATGACTTGAGACCCCTGGGCTCCTTGTGATGAGTCACAAAAACAGACATTCTAAACATAAATAGGTTAGTTGTAATTATATAGGGCAGAAAATGGTATTATCATTTCATATTTTTTGCATGCGTGGACATATGCACATTTCCTTATATATTTTACAGAATATCTTTGCTTCTCATTAAATTGCTATCATGTCTTTCTATTAAATATATGATTTTATGTATATTTAAATGTTTCCAGTATGCATTTATCGCAAAAAAAAATTACGCAATACACAATAGCCAGGCTAGAATGTGATGATGCCTAAAAATTAATCAAATTTACTTTCTTGCATTTGTTGAAATGACTGAAGATAATGTTTATTAGGGGACTCTTGGGAAAGATATCTTGTCTCCACACCAGCTATTCGATGTATACATTTAGTTTATAATGAATAAAATAGTGCAGTTCTTTTTGAAAACATATCCAACAAAACAGTGAGTCTATAATTGGGAGAAATGTAGGGTTGTCCTTTTGAAAATAAACTAAGTTCCGCCTTGCCTGTTTTCATTAACAAGGGTAAGAGCTCTCAACTCAGAACATGATTTATAGAGTTTCACAATAAAATGTATTATTCAAGGCCCTACTTGAACTTAAGGTGATTTATTAGACTTGATATAAAACCGTGTTAATGAATCATTAGGTAGGTAGAGTTCCAGGGTCTTCAAAATTAAGAGTAACTATGGCCGAGTTCTAGAACAGAAAAATGGATAAATCACCCAATCTTTAATGATAATTTATGTTTCGGCAAAGCCTATATGCCCCGCATTAATTCCTGCTTTCATTCCAGTAGCAGTATTGTTGAGATTCTAAGAACCGGTTGCTATCGTAACTGGATTACATGATTGAGCACACCATGAAATGAGTCAGTGCAGTTACCTTCCCATCCATTATTGCATTTGAAATTATAATATGAAATGCTATGATTATACAGACACAGGACAGATACAAGATACAAGACATGACTTTCATAGAAGATTGTTTTCTGAAATTTATGACTGCCTGCTTTCCCAACTGGGTATCAACCCTTCAAATAACAGAAGACACTGTAATCTGAAAAGTTTTATACTAAATATTATGTGCTAACTGTACTCATTTGGCTGTGTTTATCACTTTCATTACCTTATTTAACAAATATTTCTGTTTAATATTAGTAATACAAAACATGTAAAAGGATTTAACTGCAACTATTTAACAATCTATTGTTGGCACAATTAGGCATTAATTATTATAAATCACATTTGACTTTAATAAGAGTGACCGATGAATAAAAAATAGTCATATGAATACATTTTTCCAATCAAAAATATAATTTTTCCAAATTTTAAAATTTTGTTTGAAAATACATAATAATTCATTGTTCTTTTCATTGTCTTTAGATAAAAACATGTATGACATGTGCAGTATGTCCACTAGGATGGTCTAGTATGTCATTATTCCTGCTGTTTTAGAGTATAAATGACTTGAGTTAGTATAGTGAATATTAAAGATTCCTGCTGAGGGAAGGAGTTTAAGCACAGCAAGCAAACCAGACCAAATTAATAATCCCCTGCTGGCATTTTCAAACCTGAGCCAGAATCCAAGGAAAATGTTAGTACCAAATCATCAAATTCACACTTGTAAATACAATGCCAAATATTCCATTTAATTAGCCTTTTGATAATTATTTGTTCCTGTGCTTTTGTGCAATGATTATTTAGTCTTAAGTTTGTCAGTTACTAATTATGACAATGACCAAACAACAGCAAAACTCTAGGCAAACTTGAGTCTGAATGTTTATATCGGGTTCTATAAATGTTTCCAGATAACATATGTAATTACCTTGATTTGGAATTATTCTTTTCCCATCTGATTATGGAGGTTACTATGTAACAAATATCATTTGTATCAATTCCCTTTTTCCTGCTTTACCCTAATCTCCTGCTCTCAGTGAGCTCACAGTTGCAAAGCACACCTTACGTTAATGCACAGTGAGCAGCACAGTCAAATAGAAGGACTTCATATTTCACTCTTCTTGTGTTGCTCACATCGCAAACGAACCTGAAATCTTATGGATGTAACTCATAAAAATATGGAAATTAGAATAGAAATGATTTTGTAGACAGGAATTCTAAAATTTTCCCTCAAATCACATTTTGCAATTATTTATTAATTTGATGATGGTAATGATTTGATTAATAACAGTTTCTAATTCTTAAGTATCTCATTTCTTCCTATGTAACTAGTGGCATAAATAGCCAAACTAAGATACATTTTACATATATATGTATGTTTACAGTTGTTTGCATGGAAAATAATGTAATAATTAATAAGTGATATAAGAATAAATGGTGTTTCACATACAACTGTAAATATATATATATAATCAATTATCATCAGAAACTACAATGCAGTGGATAACTATGAAAAGCAAGTTATGGCATTTTGAGGAAATTATTTTACTACTTTCAAGTATACTTCACTATTTTATTTATAATATGTTTGGTATATGTCAAGTAGTTTTAAAATTTTGAACTGCAAAGGAAAATTCTTTGCTAAACCATCCCTTTACAATGAGTGAATGGATCTAGGGAAACTACTCTGTGTGCAATTTTAAACTCCTATATTAGTAAAGTATAGTAAGTGGACCAAGGAATTTTTACTTTATTTTAATGTGCACCTAGAGACAGAAAAATAATATAGTCATGTATCTTTAGTAATTACAATAAACTCAGTTAAATAGAGTAACATTATAAACTATTAACAATATTCTCAGGACATTAGCTTTTCTAAATGCTTCTATTGTTAATTGAAGAGTAAGTATAATTTTAAATATAGACATTCCTTTAATTCTCTGTCTCTGAGAATTTTTTTTCATTTTATTTCTCTCCTGCCGTAAGTTCTCTCATGTTTTCTTTGGATAGATGTGCAATGAAACAATGCAGAAAGATAAAAATAAAAATTAACAGACAATCTTCAAATTTATCAAATTACTTTTTTGATAACGTACAATGTGCTATCCAACCAACATTTCAGTGACATCAAAGCGAATTTTCAGTACAGCGTGAGACAGAGAGAGGCCTTAAAGGTGAGGTCTCCTGAACTGCCCTCTACCGCTGTGCTGTGTACAGACCCAAGTGGCTGGCAGTCCCACTGTGTATGGTGTTTCAGACTGCAAAACAGAGACAGCAAAGGCAAGACAGTGAGGTACCCAGGCCTGGGAGAATAAAGCCAGTTTTTTTTTTTTAGTTTTCTTTTTTAAAATCATTTTATTGTTGTTCAGTTACAGTTGTCTGCATTTACCCCCACCAGTCCCCTCACCGCAGCTATCCCACCTCCCTCCCCTGCTTCCACTCCGCTTGGTCCATATGTCCTTTATAGTTGTTTCTGAAAACCCTTCCTCCCTTCCCCCCATTATCTCCTCCCACCACTCCTCTGGTACTCTCGGATTGCTCTTAATTTCAGTGTCTCTGGTAATATTTTGCTTACTTGTTTGTTTCGTTGATTAGGTTCCAGTTAAATGTGAGATCATATGGTATTTGTCCCTCACTGCCTGGCTTATTTCACTTAACATAATGCTCTCCAGTTCCATCCAAACTGTTGCAAAGGGTAGGAAATCCTTCTTTCTTTCTGCTGTGTAGTATTCCATTGTGTAAATGTACCATAGTTTTTTGATCCATTCATTTACTGATGGGCACTTAGGTTGTTTCCAGCACTTGGCTATTGTAAATTGTGCTGCTATGAACATTGGGGATGCATAGGTTCTTTTGGATTGGTGTTTCAGGGTTCTTAAGATATAATCCTAGCAGTGGAATTGCTGGGTCTAAAGGCAGTTCCATTTTTAGTTGTCTGAGGAAATTCCATACTGTTTTCCACAGTGGCCTGCACTAGCCTGCAATCCCACCAACAGTGTGCACTAGGGTTCCCTTTTCTCCACATCCTCTCTAACACTTGTTGTTTCAATCAACCAGGAAGCATTACTGGGTTCTGATTGAGCTCAGTGGACCAGATGCATCATGGTTCACAAGCACCATTAACTTCATGAGCACTGTATCCAAGTCAACATCAGAGAAGCATCATATTCAGAAGATGGGCCATGTGAAACCGCATGGCACCATGTAGACCAAAAGATATCGTCCCTAAATCATTAGGCAATATAAGTTCTTGCCATATAATACAGAGACCATCAAGCTCCATGGAGAGGAACTGTGGACAGTGATGTGGATGAGACTGAGAAACTGAGCATTTTTACCTAGAAACATTGTTACTTAAAGGCTTTAAGCATAATTGTGCTCACCGACTACAACGAATGGAATTGCGTTCCATTGTTGATACATTTTGAAGGACAAATCAATCATAAAGAAAAGAAAGTAGTCCCATTTTCTTGCACTTTAGAGCTGTATGTGAATATATTTTATGTTACCACTAAATATAGATATACTATATTTGACCATACCTTTCAAAGGGTGGCACAATTAATTTAGATGTGAAAGGTAGACAATCATGACAAGCACATTTCAACATTTAGTGTAGAGTCAAGTATAAAGAATCCTTGTAATTACTGGTACAGAGACAAAAGCAGCAGCTATACTCTGACCAAAATTCATCATTCCATTCTGCACACATCTTAGATCTCCCTGTACTTAATGTGATATAGAGTCCATTTGTATGCTAATGTACATATTTATTTTATTCATTACTTGTCCTTATACTTATCTCAAAATGTCTAGTCTTACTCCACTGTTTATCTTAACTCTTTTTAGAAATATACAAACACTTATTTCTTGTTTTATATATTTTGCCCCTATAAAAGTTAATAAGCTTAATCACAAGCAAACACGAATGTACATAAGCATTCCAAAAATGCATATTTAATCATAAATAATTTAAAGAGATCTAAGGAAATGTAAACTTTCCATCTTGTTTGTGAATTTAGATGAATTTGATCTGAAATTAGAAACGTCTCCTTTGCTGCGGCACGTGAAAACTGTTGGAAGTGTGGGGTGACAGGAAAGGCAGTGGCAGTGAAGCACCGGTCTTATCAACAGTAAGACACCGTGTTTTTCACTGCCGTCCTCCAGAGATGAAGAGTTTCAAGCACACATCTATGCCATGGCATATAAAATATGGAAGTTTAAATGATGGTGCCATCTATCTATCTACTCATTCATCTTTCTACCCAGTAAGTGAACACTATGCAAAGTAAGTCGGGACAATGAAAAAAAATCACTGTGTTATTTAAGAAGCCCATAATCTATTTATAAACCAAAAATGTGTACCTAAAGGAAAGAATAGAAAATGAAGTATGAGATTATGAAATAATGAATAAATGTTGGAGTTGCAGGAATTCAAATAAAGGACCACAAAGTGCATCTTTAAGAAAGATAAATAAGCATTATGGTTAATTTGGTTTTTCATTGTAGGTAACTGAAGATTATGTACATATAATTTTCCCTCCTCATGTTAACATGTCCTTCTTCCTCCTTGCTGGGTGATTATTTCTACTAAGTTCAGCCATCTATATTTTCTAAGTGTTTGCTCTTTCAGAACAAGTACTATTAGGATCTAGGAGTTACAAGAGGAAGGTCAATCATTTTTCTCTGGCAATCTTCCTAATTACACATGTTTTTAATACTTTATGAGGTATAAATAAGGCTATTATTTTTCTATTAAAAGTATTGCTTAGGTTTTTGGACAAGTACTTTTCTCTCGATTCTATTTTTTCATGAATCTTTTATGAAATGCTCTAATTAAACAGTGTTAGATTCAAATGATGTTATATTACATAAATTTTCACAAGCATTAAAGTTTTGAATATAATTTTGAGAAGAAAATTCTGCCTATTTCAGAGTCAATTAAAAAAAACATATAGTGTAGATTGGGGAAAATAATCACATCAATCACATAGCTTTTCTTTGCAGAAACTTAAGGCATGCCATAATAATCTCAATTGGCTCTGAAATTTCATCCATGCATGTCTTAAAGAGCCATAAATTCTTACATGTACATTTTAATTAGTTAGTGAAATGCCCTAAAGTAATTAGAGAAAAATAAACACAAAAGCAATTACATATTTAACATTACTGAACTAAAAATATGTTTTTAAAAATCTAATTTTCTCCTCTACTTTCAAGGCCTAAGATGTGAGGATATTAACTATCTGTTTTAGAGTAAGATATATTCTGTAACTAACTCTGTAATTTATTGACATTTCTTCCTTGCTTGTAATTTCCCATTTCTTCATCTATGAAATATGTACATGTAATAATTTTCTGTCTGAAAATAGAAATAACCTAGTTTTTCTTGGTAGTATATACATCATTCTAGCCTATTCAAATTGCTCTTTTATATTCATGCTTATTTGAAAGCATTGGATGAGAGCTTAATTGAAGTGCGATTATATAGGAACTTTTGCACCAGATCATATTCATAAAAATAGTACTTTAATAGATTGTTTCCTGGGGAGTCATTTCAGTTGTGTGGCCTTCTGATTTACATTTTAGAGGTCTTTACTTCTTTTAGTTGTAAGGGAAGAAAGTTTTCCAAATGATTTAGCTAAATTTTTTTGGCACAACAATACAGCCAAAAACTTAAATTTATCTATTATGAGAATTTTTATAATGAGTTATAGAAGTTTTGAAAAAGTCAAGTCTACATATCCAACTCTCAAAAGATTCAAACTGTGAGACCAAAGGCAATTGACAAGGAACAGTTATATTTAGTTATGACATAAGTTTAAGAGGATTTATCAACCTTAATTTAGTGCTAAATATATTTAGCAAATTAGTCATTGATGATTTTGGTTATTTTACATACACAGTCATGTGCTGCTTAATAACAGGGACATGCTCTGAGAAATGTATTGTGAGGTGATTCTGTTGCTGTGTGAGCATCATGGTACGGTCCACCACACCTAGGCACTGCGGCATACACCACTGTATGTGTCATCTGTCATTGATTCAGACCTTATGCCGCATCCAACTATAAAGCTATTCATCAAATACAGTTGCAATGGTTAACTTTACCTGTCAAATTGTCTGGGCCACAGGATGCCCCAGTAGCTGGGTATACACTACTTCTGGGTTTGTCTGTGAGGGTTGGTGTCCCAAAATCGGTGGGCTGAGTAAGCAAGTGATTCTCTCCAACATGGTGGCCATCACCCAATTCACCGAGGGCCTGAATACAACGAAATACCAGAGCGAGACTGAACTCCGCCCGACTGTATGAGCTGAGACATCACTCTTCTGCCCTGGGCTCTCCTAGTTGTCAGGCCTTCAGATACAAGCAGAAAACATTCCATCAGCTCTCTGGCTCTGAGGTCTTGGAACTGAAGCACTGACTTCTCGGGGTCTCTGCCTTGTGGATGGCAGATTACAGGACTTCTCTGTCTCCATAATCATGTGAGACAATACCTCATAATAAGTGTTATATTTTTGATTCTACTGATTCTTTTTTCTCTCAAGAACCTCGATTAATATACTGATGCAATTTCCATATTTAGAATAGCAAAAATGTTTTCTTTTTTAAAATACAAGTTTATAAAATATTTACAAAGGTTCATGCAACTAGTCCATGCAAAAGCATTACTAGATTTTTATTTAGCATATCTAATATTACTACGTGGAATGTGTGTAAAATTTTGAAAACAGAAGTCAAAATTATTTTGTGGATGGACAGTAATAGCCGAGACTTGGTGAAGTCAGAAGACGTGCCGTGGCCCTGCCTTGTGGAAACGGATGTGTTTTTACAATCCATTTCACACATGACAATTAGGTTATATTTGCTTTAACACTGAAAAATGTGAGATTAAAGACACGCACTTTTTCATTAGCATCAGAGTATTCCTTGCAGAAGTTTTTTTTGGGGAAATAAAAAAGCTTTGAACTGTACCATCTGTAGAATTAAATCTGTCCATTACCCTAAAGGAAATCAGAATATGCCATCCCAAAACATAATATAAAAATTGATGTATTGACATAGAAATTATTTTGAGCTGAAGGCCATTAAGAAGCAGTAAATTGAGAAAAAGCCCACCCCCCATCATTCTGCCCAAAGGCAGAATATAAATTCTCCTTGTACTACAGATAGATTCTTCTCAGCCGGGAAATGGCAACAGAGGCATCTCCAAACAAAACTTACTCTTTAGTTCCCTCTCGTAGATACACGTTCCCCAAGTCTGTGGTCTTTGCAAGTCAGGAACTGCTTTTTTTTCCTGTCGTTTCTTCTAAAATGTATCCTTCTTTGTTGAAGATGCTATATAAACTGGAACACTAAGCCACAACTTTGATTTACTTTTCATTTCAGCTTTTCCCATGTGATGTGTGCTGCATGCATATAAAAAAGGTTTTTCTTTTTTAATCTAACTTTTTGTTATAGTTCCAGCTGAAAACCCTAAGATGGGTTGAAGTTAAGGTTTTGTGTGTAGAATTAAATAGGGGACAAGTTTCATTTTTATCCATACAATATCAAATTGATCTAACATTTATTAAAGCATTCATCATTTTCATGTGAAAAAGTAAAATACCTAATAAATGTCTAATAAAGGAATAGACCTACTGCATTCATGATTTAGAAGATAGCATATTGTGCAGATGCCAATTAAATTGTAGATATGATGCTATACCAATCAGAATTTTAGAAGTGTTTGTGTATTCACATGTATGTGAATGGACAAGGTTTTTTAAAAATTTTGATGAAAATGTTGCAAGGAATATAATAATCAAGAGAATCTTTAAGAACTGTTGAGGTTAAAAATTTACATACTTGTTGCTGGTATACAGAAAATCGTGATTGTTTCTGTGTTGCATTTAAATTCAGTGACCACGCTAAATACATATTGAGATGACTACAGGATTTTTTGCTTTTATTCTAAGTTTCTACCATATGTTGGTTGTTATTTAAGTGTCAAAGTGCCCGAGCATTCCCTGAACAAACTCTACTTATCACAGTGTATGCTCTGTTTATACATCATTGGATTCTACTTGTTATTGTATTGTTAGGATTTCTGTGTCTGTGCATATAAGAAGTATTGGATTATAATTTCTTGGAAGATTGATGTTTCTTATCATTTGCAAGATTTCACTGTGACACCATTCTGTAGTTAAACATACATGATGGCTTACTAATTTCATATTTTTTAAGTTCTAAGTGTGCATTTAATATTTGAGAGATTAAATTGTGTGTTGAAATTTTCCATTTTTTAATTTGTTCACCTTTTTCTTTACCTTATATATCATATTAATCACAGTTAAAAGTCTTTCTTGTCAGATAACTTCAATATCTTGATTAGCTGTGGGACTTTTAGTTTAGCTGTGGGTTATTTTAGTTTTTCCTGTACTCAATTATTAGTAATAGTTCCTGCCTCTTCATAAATGTATTAACGTTTTCTCTTCTGAACATTGTGGGGATAGAAGTTTAGTCACTGCAGAGAGGGGCAGCCCTTTCCCCTGGAGAGCTGGGTGAGGGCAGATCACATTATCCAGGGAGAGTTGAGTGGGCACTGAAATGCCTTATAGCTCTAGTGTTACCACTACGTATGCCTCCAATTCTTGTACATGGACATCTTTCTCTCTGTCTTTCTGTGTCTGTCTCTCTCTGAAGCTCAGAAAGACTGAAAAAAATCCAGTTCTGTTTTTCAGAGTTGTGTACTTAGTACTTATTTTCTGTCCCATATATTCAAACTTGATGGCTGAGTTGTCACAGGAGGCCAGCCACAAGTTTCTAGCACATTCCTTGCCCCAAGCAGGTACTCTTCTCCAGCTTGGCAAAATGCCTGGAAATGACTCAACTTTTCTGTTTCCAGAAGAGCCTCCACCCCCTCCCCCAGCCCCCTGCCTCTTCTGAGATTTACCAAATGTTCTGTGGAAAAGCCAGCTCTGCATTTTGGGCTCTTTCATTTTCCCATATTAAGGACCATCTCCTAAAACTATAAAAGTTCTGCTAGTTTATCCTTCCCACAGTATAGGCCATCATCCCCACCCTGCTCAGAATTAACAAATATCCCCAGGGAAGTACAAGGTCAAAGATTCTCCTCCTACCCTGGAGGGAGTCATGAGTCTCTGGAATTTCAGGTAATTACTTTTTAAATTGTATTTATCACTCACTGTTCTTTTCATTGATATTATTTGTGCAACTATGTACTTTATCTGATAGATGTCCTATAATATATAAAACAAATGAAGATTTTTTCAGCTGAGATGACCATCTTATGACATTCACAGTATTTTATTAAAAATGTTACATTATCTTCACAAATATAAGCTTCCCTTAAAATTAGTTTTAGCTGTTCAGATTTTAACTCCTAAGACTTTTTTTCTTTTTTCCTGCTATACTTTCCAATAGATTAAAAAAAAAAAAAAAACATTTTAACAGAGGTCTGTAAATTTTTCTGTAAAAAACTGGAGAGTAAATAGCTGGTGTAATAACTCAACACTGATAAATGGCCACAAACAATATAAACATTAATAGGTACAGCCCTATTCCAATAAAACCATATTTGTAAAAACCAGGGGTTAGGTCAGATCTGAACTGCTGACTACACTTCTGAGGCAGGAATGTTAGAATGGGAACAAAGTCCTCACGTTCTATGCCTCCCCCTTCTCCATCCTGGGTGAGCCATCATAGAGGAGATCACCACTGGCCACCTGTTCTCTCATGCCCCTCTTCCCAATTTCCTATCATTGAGAGGATCAAAAAAACTCTATCTGGACAGGAGATACAAGGACGAGCTGCACTGGCAGTTACTCCACCAGCGTCAGTAGCAAAGGACCACCCCACGGCCTCTGGTTCACAGTTAGACACATCTCCCACCGGGACCCAATGACACACCACATCCTCTGAGGTCACCTGCTCACACACTAAGCAGGCTCAAGGCACACTTGCAATGATTACAAGGGGAATAGCCCTCTGGTGTTGTAAACAGCAAGGAGTGAATGCTGGGCACCTCCCACTTGTTCTCTGCCTCTTCAGAATTACAAGACTCTTAATAACACTGATTTGCTTTTCAAAGAATTCTAGCATACTTTCCTAGCATACTGCCCTGTGTTCAAAACTAGACAATTGTTTTAACAATTCATGCTAATACAAAGATTTTAGATAAAGATATAGAACACTAGATTCTCTAGGTCATTTATGGAGGTTATTATTTTGATAACTCTGGCCTTTTTCCAGTCACAGAAAGCACATTGGAATAAAGAAAAATGAGCAGTTCAACATGTTAATATAATAACATCAAAGTAATTAGACATTTATAAATATTTGGTAAGAGGCTACCATTTGTATGTGTAGATGTATTTCTATTTGTCTTTATTGTTGTTTATTAGTTATCCTTGGAAATTTGTTCAGAGGAACATGGTATCAATTTTACAAATATCCCATTGCCATTGTAACATCACTCAGTCACAACATTAGCAATGGCACCATAGAAAATAATTCATCCCCATACATATTCCTGTCTGTTCTTTTAGGCTCTATTTAGTATTATCCCTACTTAGGGTTTTAAACTAAAAAGAAAATCTTAACTTCATGGCACAATAGAGGTTTCCCTGGCAGAGGGGTGAAATTTGGCAAATTTCATGTTGGCTCTTAAAGTCTCACACATTAAGTGTTTTGAAGTGCTTGAAATAATTAGATATGTGAAATTTGTAATTGTACTCCAAAGTGTCATGAGAATTTACTGAAGTTTATAAATGGTGTTAGATGGTAAGAAAAAAAAACTTAATCTGTCAAATTAATAAGTTAATTGAGCATAAACCAAAGAATAAGTGAAGATTTACATGTATTTAATTCTACTAAAAACACTTATTTCATTTATAAATAGAAATTTGTAGGTTGCATATAGGTTTAAAAATATAATCTATTAATTGCAAATATAGGAAAATAAATGTTATTAAAATGTAGGTAAGTGGAAACATTACTTTCCTTGAATAATATGCCTTATAAAACATTTAAAATATTAGAGGCTTATGTATTTTTGAGCCCTGAAGAGAACATTTGGAGAAGAACATGAGATTATCTTCATATCTGAGAAATAAGCTAGAACAATGCCATATATATATGCCATATATATATATGGCATTTTATATATATATATAATATCAGAAGTCTTGCTATTTTCTGTCCCCACATTGGAGTCATATTCAGCATTGGGTCATGCGCTTCCAAACACAGAGACACACTGCATATCTCATGAAACACAGAACAGAGTATTCTAATAGCGTACAACAGAACAAAAATTAAGTGTGCTATCCATTATACACCTTTTAAAAATCTCAGCCTTATTTTCACCAACCCATATGGCATTTTTCCACTCTCTCCAATGAACCATCAATTTTTACTCTTATCAGAAAATGTAATATTTTCCTTTGTTTAAGGTAATCCTCCTTTGAAAACTAAAGCCAGTGCTGGACAGAACAGGGAATAATGATTGTTTTATAAATGGCTGCGGGAGAGACTTATGCCCATGCCATTATGCTAATCAAAGGATTCACCTCACAAAACAGCTCTTCCTCTTGGGAGGAGGGAGAATTTGGCTGCCCACAAAAAATGACTTTTCTATATCAAGATAGTTAGAGCATCCATAGCCCCAATTCAATCCACTAATTCAATGTCAGGTTTTGATGTGAAATTCTTGGGTGAATATTTGCTTTCATGCCAAACTGAAGTTGAGTATGCTTTGAATTAGTTCTGTAAAATGCATATTAAATTGTAGCTATTAGATACCTCACTGAAGACAGAAGCCAATGAGGATTAATGGAAATAAACTCTGCTTGCCACTAAGATGGTCTGAGGTTATATTTGTATGAAAAAGAAATGATATGAAGTCTGAATGATGTTTTCCTGGTCAGAAACAATGAACTGTGGTACAAGTTTTTGATGAGAGATTCAAATGTCAAAAGTTACATGTATCCAAATTATATCATATAACTGCAAGTTCTTATGATATTTTATCTTGAAAACTATGCACTTATATCTATGATGTAATAACAGTAATTTATATATTTCTTTATTACACAAAATTCTTTATAAATGTATTTATAAATTGTTTATCTTTTATAAATTGCTTATAAATGCATAGGTACACGCAAAATGCAACAGGCTTTTTGTAACACAACAGAACAAAAATGAATTCAGGACAAAGACAGACTGGAAAGAAAAAAGAGAAAGTAAACTACAGAAATTGTGTGTATAAAATGAATACAATTTCTGCTAACTAAAGAGAACAAAATAAGAATAATTTGGGTAAAATAATTTTCCTTGTCCATAATTCTTACAGTTTATTCCAGGAAAAATGAGAACTCAAAACAGACTTTTTGTTGTTGTCCTTGTTTTTTTCAATCTTTTTAATTTTAGCCATTGTGCTGAGTATGTAATGACAACTTTTAATTGTTGTTCAAATACAGTTTTCTGCCTTTTTCCCCTACCCCAGCTAACCCCCACCCAGCCCTACCCACCTCCCTCCTGTTTCCAACCTCCCCATTATTGTCCATGTGTCCTTTATACTTGTTCCTGCAAACCCTTCCCCTTTTTCCCTGAAATTTCCTCCCCTCTCCCTTCTGGTCACTGTCAGCCTGTTCTCAGTTTCAGTGTCTTTGGTTATATTTTGCTTGTTTGTTTGTTTTGTTGATTAGGTTCCTGTTAAAGATGAGATCATATGGCATTTGTCTTTCACTGCCTGGCTTATTTCACTTAGCATAATGCTTTCCAGTTCCATCTATAGCTATCAGAGAGATGATGCAAATTAAACAACAATGAGATACCACCTCACACCAGTGAGAATGGCCATCATAATCAAAGCAACAAACAAGTGTTAGAGAGGTTGTGCAGAAAACGGAACCCTAGTGCACTGTTGGTGGGATTGCAGACTGGTGCAACCACTATAGAAAACAGTATGGAATTTCCTCAGAAAACTAAAAATGGAACTGCCTTTTGACCCAGCAATTCCACTGCTAGGATTATATCTTAAGAATCCTGAAACACCAATCCAAAAGACCCTAGGCACCCCAATGTTCATAGCAGCACAATTTACAATAACCAAATGCTGAAAGCAACCTAGATGCCCATCAGTAAATGAACGGATCAAAAAACTATGGTACATTTACACAATGGAATACTATGCAGCAAAAAGAAAGAAGGAGCTCCTATCCTTTGAAACAGGCTTTAATGAATCATTTGCATAAAAATAATTACAGCAAGTCAAATGTATAGATTATATATAGGGGCAGAAAACCTTATCCAAATAAGGTACAAGGTCATCTATGGATAACATTTAGTGTGTGGAGAGAAGGGAATATATTGTGCTTACAACTCTGTTTAAAATAAACCCATGTTGTCTCTACCAAATAGTAAAATAATAAACAAATAAAGAAAGGCGGCCCTGAAGGCAGCATGAGTATTTAGATAGCTGCACAACGAGTGTCCTCCTCCAAGTCTGGGCCCATCTGCCATAATTGAAGTAAAGCAAGGATCTTCATGAAACAATCAGCCGTCTGTGAGTATACATCACAAAACAACTGATGCATTGAAATTTTATTAAAATGACCACATTTTGAGTAATTAATGCAGGATTTGTATTGCAGTAATTGGACAGGTTGGCTACTTGTAAATTAGACCTCTAACGTCTTCGGCAATCACCCCGTCATCTGTGTGCACATACTAGATGGTATGGAGTCACCCATTAAATTGAGCAGGAGTCGATGGCCCCATCTCACTACTTCAGCCAGGGGACTTCCTGGAATATTTCCTCCTCTCGTTTGTTGTATTAGTTCCTTTTTCTGTAAATATGACTTCCTGTATCTTAAAAATCCCAATAATAATATTATAAGGATTAAATCAATGTTTGTCAGGCTATTGCAATAGTGTAAAGCACACAGTAGCCACTACTAGGTCAATGTTGGTTATTATCTGACAATAGTATTCATGACAAATAGGAAAGGGGGGCAGGCGATATGCTTATTTTATCCCTGAGCTATCTGCATTACCTTCAGGAAGTCAACCTGAATTGCCACACTAAGATAGTATTAAAGAAATAAATATGAAAATATAAAAACGATGTATCTTAAAACATAAAGTGTACTTTTAAAAGATTCCTATTTTAAGGGATATTTGTTGAGCAATATCCACAAAAACTTCATTAATGGTTTTATCTGGAGAAAGGTTTGAAGTGGGTTTGTGGGGTAGTAGTTTTTTCACCCCCTGATACATACCTCAAAAATATTTTATTTTTGATTTTTTCTTATATTTTTTGTGTATTCTTCTAAATTCTTCCTAGTCAAAATTACAATGTGTGAGGGGCAGGGGTGAATGTTCGGCAAGAGAAAAACAGAGACAGAAACAGACCTTGGGGTAGACATTAGAAAAACAAGGGTAATAAATATTCCAATCATCCTGTCTTTAAGTTACAAAAAGCTAATTATGTAGAACTGAGTTTCTTTACAGCAATTTTCTTTCCCCTTTTTATACACACAAACACACAGGTGTACACTCATATCCTAACTCAAATATTTCTATCTGGGTCTAGAAGGGGTGGCCCACAAACCGGAATTATTTTCTGGAGGGTGGGCCCCTTGTCATACAAGGTTGTCCCACTTTACCAGATGGTGTTGTTGTGAGAGGCTGCGTTTGGCTTTAGTGAATTTTTTCTGAAGACTCAATGTTCCTTCCCACTTCATGATGGGTGATTTCGAAGCACACCTGCCCATACTGTGTTGAGTGTTCAGCAGTTTTTGACCAAAAACAGCATGACCCCCATACCCTGCCCTCCCTATTCACCCTGAGTGATTTTTTTTTTGTTTCTTCAATGAAAAAAAGTCTTCAAAGCGAAACATTTAGCCGACGTGGAAGTGTTAAAACATAAAAGGTCAGAAGCATTAAAAGGCATCAAAATGGATGAGCTCAAAAACCGTTTGGAGCCGTAAAAAAAGTCTTGATAACTGTACTGCATCAAATACAAAGGACTTTTAAGGTGTCTGAAATTTAAACATGTAAAAATAAATATGCATTGTTTTATAAATAAATTTCATTTTTTATCCCCCCCATATAGTCAGTGTTTCATTTCATCAATCTCTTTTATTGCTAAACACAAGAGTTTTTGCCAGGAGTTTACCTTAATATTCATAAATATGGCTAGATAACCTAAACAAGTATTAGAAGAAATGTTTTACCGTTTCATAACGCACCTCAGGCGTGTAAGTGCACTGGTTTATAATGCTGTCTCAGGCGTGGCCCTCTCACAAACAGCACTGAATCCCTAAGTTGGTTTTCAGTCACTGAGACAGCATCAGTATGGAATTGTTCCTTAAATGAAGCTCGCATTACTTTCTGCCCCTGAAAGCACGTCACATGGGTAGTCTGAATAATGTTTATCTCACGGGAAGCTCACAATTAAAATGATGAAGTGACCTGCTCAGTGTCTTCCCAAGCGGGAATCCAGAAGAAAATGCAGAAACTCTGAAAGCTAGTTCAATATAGAAGGCCGCTTTGTCACAACGGCTGTGACTTTGTAAGTAAGTAATCGTTTATTTTCTTCTTCTACATTTTCAGGGCTTCTGAGTAAAAGCATATGAACTAGAAGAAATGCATATATCTTACACCTCTGAGGCTTTGTTTTTTGGGTTTTTATTTTGGCAAGAATTTTCTGTTATCTAGACCTTTTATAAAGAACATTCTCACTTGTATAAATCATTTTCTGTCAGGCTCATATAGTCAACCTGAGAATGCAGGATAAGGAAAAACTGAATTATTATTTAAAGAAAAGTCATTCTGCAATTTTATTTTGTTTTGAAGTGAAGTATTATGGTAGAATTCATCAGTAAGAGAAAACAGATTTTACACGTTCTGTTATAAATTTAAAAAAAAAAAAAGCTTTACTCATGGTTAGTTTCTACTTGTTTAAATGTGTCAGCCCACATCAAGCAATGTAAATGTTTGTGTAGAGATTCATGTTATAATCCATACAAGAGATGTCAGCCACACTCAGAACCTTCCAGTCTTCTGACAACAAGCAAAGACTCAGTAAAAGATATGTAACCCAGAATAATTATTCACCACTTCTGGAGAATAATTATTTCCACTCCTTGATTTTACTTGATTGAATGTAAGAAAATAGAAGAAGAATGCATTCTAGAATATTTACTGGAAAGTATGCTGTTTTCCCCCATCCCACGTGTTAGAACACACACTTAATGCCACATATTACAAATGCGTGTGCCAAACACCAAACACCATAGGCCCCAGGCGTTGTCCTTCGTTTATAATGAGCTGCAATGCTTAGTCCGTTCCCATGTATCTCAACATCCTTTACTTTACATTTGCATATAGAGAAGGATGATCATATTCCATGTTGCTATTCCAGCACTTCATTTATAAAGAAAAATTGCACAGAGTTCTATCTAGTAGGAAAAATTCAGTATCTACTTGCTGCTGCTCTTGGTGACTTTTTTTTTTTTCCTTATGCCATAACATTGTTCTTTATAAAACAACAAGGTCTATAAAATGGCAGGAAACTATGGCTTTCAGATGATTAGTTTTGATGTAATATTGCATTTCATTTTTTACTGAAATATCTATATTTCAACATACTAGCAAATTAAACTTACTGTAATTTTTTGTTTATCTTGTTTTAATTTATTACTTTACTTTCTATAAGATCTGTGATATGGCTTCTAGTCTTTGATACTTTCTAAATAAAAAATATTGTGTCATTTTACACAGTTCAAAGTTATAGTTATTTCTCACATATGAAATGCCTTTAATACCAACTGAACTAATCTTTAGTTGAATTTTAAAAATTTCTCCTTTGAAATTAAATGCAGTGGGAAAACCTGTCATTCCTGGTATCCAGCCAGATTCGGCTAATGTCCAGTGAAATGATTTATAACATCCTTAACAAGTGAAAAGTGTAGACATTAAGTTGCTTATGGCTATTGTCTTAATAATAAAAATATGATAAAATATTACATTATTTACTTAAGTTAAAATTTATGCTTCTTTTAGTTTTAACATATATTTAACTAGAATGTGAAAAAGTGTTACCCTCAGCATAACAGACACAAGGCCACCATGTCCCTGCTTGCAAAATATCATCAATTTACTGAATGATTGCTATTGTTCTATTGTACTCTGACTTTTTGAAAGTCCTCCTTACATTTCAAGAATGAAAACATCTTGGGCATTCAGTGAAGCAGAGTACATTATGGCTGCTGTAAGCACATATGGAAGCGAAACCATTAAAATCATATATAGCCATTGAATCAAACTGTGATAATCAGTCCGAATGCAATTACCTATTGTATGTTATTTATGGATTCTTCCATTAGGAGGATGCACATTTCTGAGGCATTTTACTAAAGCTCTATCTGGAGTAGAGCATTGTATATTATGTGGGTATAGTCTGTATTATCAAACCAATACACAATAGCATTCCTAATTATAAGCTTATTTACTGAATAAATGTGGTGCCGAGAGAGTGGAAGTAATGTAACTAGTTTTAGCCATTATGTACGACACAACATAAAGAAATAAATGGCTCACTACTACTATATGCCTTGTGGAATGTGAACATTTCCAATACGATGTTTTATATAGACAAGATTACATTTCTCTTCAAATTTTTGTGTTTTAAAAAGTTAACATTATATCTACTCAAATTCTTCATAACACCAGAAAATTACTACTAGCATATTTGTTGGATAAAACATTGGATTCATGTTAATGTCTTTGATATTTAACAATTATCTTTACCTTAGATTTATAAAACTTTTATTATAATATTCCTTTAAATGGCACCATTTTCTTTATTTCGTGTGTGTGTGTGTGTGTGGTTCAAAAACTTTCTGTGCAAATATCAAACTTAGAAATTCTTTTAAAAAATGTTAGGATTCTTTTGTATTCTTGCATTTCTGATGAGGTATTTTCTTTTTCCTTATTTCCTGAATCACTGATTTCCTCCTCTGCTTCATCTGTCTACTGTTAATTCCCTGTAATTCGTCCTTGACTTCAGTTAGTGTATTCTTCACTTACAACTTTTTTTATGTTTTCTATCTCCATTTTTATTTTTCCTATGTCTCTTTGCTGAAGTTCTCTTCCCCTAAGTTCACTGAGCATCCTTATAACCAGTGTTTTAAACTCTGCATCTAGTAGATTGCTTTGTCCGTTTTCTTTATATATTTTTCTGGACTTACGTTCTGTTTTTTCAGTTGGGCCATGTTTCTTTGTCTCCTCATTCTGGCCGCCTCCTGTGTTTGTTAGTATGCATTATTGTAGAGCTCCTACATTTCTCAATTTCAGTAGACTGGTCTTATATAGTAAGTATCCTGTAGGATCCTGTGGTAAAACCTCCTTGGTTACCTGAGTTGGGTGCTCCAGGTGCACTCTTCATGTGAGCTATTCGCAACTTCTTGTTGCAGGTGAGTCTTGGTTGTTGTTCGCCTATCAATGGGAGTGATTTAAGCCCAAGATGAGGGGTTTCAAGGACTGGCTGTGACCACAGTGAAGGATCTGCTGTGCAGAGGTTGACACCACAGAGCAGAACTTGTTTTATCATGGCTCTGGTGCCTGATGAATCTTTTCTTGGAGTGTGTTGCTTGAGGAGGTGATTGGGTGGCATTCCAGCATGGTCTAAAGCTGTTCACCAAGTGTCCTGGCTCTGGGGCCTCCCAGAAGATGAAGATCAAAGTCAGCCACTGCCCGTGCTCTTCTCAGGCCCACTTGTCGTGAACTCCAAAACATGCAGATGGCTATGTGTGCTGAGCTCAGAGGTGCCAGGGATACACCAAACTGTGACCCAAGGCAGACTGCTGCTGTGGCCAAGGCTGGGGCCACTTAGTAAGGGATCTTGGGCATGCAAAGGTCACATACTGCCTTTTGGAGTTTGTGAACCTTTGAGAGATTTTGAGAGAGTCCACAGCATGAGCCAAGACATGCTGTTTTTATGGAAAACCTACTGGAAAAGGTTTGGGTAAGTCCTCAAGTTGGGTGGGCAGGTTGCAGGGAATCCGCAGGGCAGTTAGAAAATTATTAGCCATGTTGACTGAGACTTAGATGTGGTGCCTGCCTGCCATCTTTGTAGGGGAGGGCTCAGTAGAGATAACATGGCATATGCCAGCTCTTTTGTCTGGGGAAAAGCTACCCCTCCAACCTTCGACCCAAGGCCAGATGATTCGTTTCCTCCATATATGTCCCTGGAGCTTTTTTAGCTACTGCCCTAGTACTGGAACTCACAATGAATGAGTCCAAGTTAATTCCTTGCACATTCCCATTAGGAAGAAAGCCTAGAATTCCAGAATCCCTCTGTTTTATTTAGCTACAATCCCCACTGGATTTCCACAACTAGAAGTAGTGGGGACTTCTCTACCCAGCAGAGAATGCTAAGCTGATGGGTGTGGTGTGGAGCTAGGACCCCTCACTCTTCATTGGGGACCTCCACAGCTGAGATGTCCCTCCCAAATTTTAACTACCACACATGGGTGTGGGGACCAACACAACTGTGTCTCTGCTTTTCCTACCAGTATTTTTAAATTTTTATTGAATTTGAGAGAGAGAGAGAGAGAGATCTGTTGTTCTACTTCTTTATGCATTCATTGATTGATTATTTTAGTGTATGGGGATGATGCTCCAACAAAATGAGCTACCCAGCCATGGCCTTTCTACAGTCTTGATGTGGCTTCTTCTTTGTATATTCATTTATGTAACTCAGATAGATTTGAGGAGATTGTGAATGATGGCTGGTCTGCAGAGTAGTTGTCACTCTGATGTGGTTGTAGAGGATGCAAGTACCATGTGAACTTACTCCGCCATCTTGACTGGAAGGAACTCTACTCCCTTAACTATGTAAATAATCAGCTTCTCCAGAGGTTTTTTTTAATTATGAAAATGGGCAAGACTGGTATAATAAAACATACTCTTTCTGTACATTTAGATATTAATGTCAAATATATACAAATGTGCATATGTATACAATTCTTTCAATGTTAAATAAGGAATATTTTATGTATATCCAGTTGATGGATATCCCCCTTGTTTAGTTTTATAAAAATGAGAATATTTAATGGGATAAAATGTGACAGCTATTTTGAAATATGTAAAATATCTGAATGCACTTTACAAAATATGTAATTAACAAACTGTGCTTCTACCAACTTTAATAACATTTTTGCTGAATGAAGAATACCACTTAGCACTAATGAAGTTTACTCAAATCATATATTTTCATATTTAGGAGTCCTGGTCCCTTTATATTTTAACTATTGAAAAGGCCTGATGAATTATTTATCATTAAAAATTGGAAAATTTAACCTGCAATGTACCTTGAATGGATATTAACAGGATTCTGGCTTATATTGTTAGGTACACAGCTGATGTAAGTTCACTCCTACCATAAATAGTTGTTAGTGCCAATTTACAGCAATAATATTGCATAAACCAAGTGATAATGAATGGCAGCAATTTATGCATTCAAGTAGCAGTTATTAAGTTCTTATGTGAATGTCAAATTCTATCCAAACTTCTTGGATAGCCTATCTGTTATTACTAATAGTTATAGTCTGTAAATGTGATGACTATTAAGTAGTGTCTTCATAGAAAAACAAGCCATTTTGAAGAAAAGGAATTTAACACTGAATCTATCATATCCTTGGGGCAATCTCAGTTGAAGGACTGGAGAAGTAAAAACAGAAAGACAGACTCAGTGGGTAGAAAGTGCTGGAACTGTTATTCCCCTCAGATGGGCAGCATGGGGGACCACTGTGATTGCCATTGCAACTCCACTGCAATTTCAGTACAGTAATTTCTGTTCCAAAAAAAGCTGCTCATCGCTTCTTGCCTTTATCTGCCACATTGAATTCCTATCGTAAGGATACACTGTAGGACCTGGAATCTGAGAAATGTAGTCTGTGGTCTTCCTGCTCCAGTGTTGGGGAGAAACTTACAGTAAAGCTGTTGTATAGGGAGATCTGGCATCTTCTTGCTTGGTAGAACAATACTACTGACTACTCTTTCTTGGAAATTTAATATGCTTTTCACTTAACTGCTCGAACTCTCAACCCATACTATATTTCTCCTGAGCTTGTGTTTATGTAGCAACAAAATGAGACCTACGTTAAGTATAACTGTTAAAAAATAGACCAATTACATTAGATATGTTGTCCGCATTTAAGCATAATAAATACACAAGGAGGGTATAATCTTCAAGTCGGCTAATCTCCCTTAGCCTTTATTCTCTCTGCTTATAATTTGGATACAAAATTATTCAATTTTTAAATTAGAGAATTTTATTGAGGAAAGCAGCATTATGATAGCTGCTTGCATGTACTGAGTTCTCACTGAATTGAAAGAATAAGTGTGCTTTTGCCTCTTTATTTCTAAGAAAATCCCACACGGCGGTCATGACTAAGTTAATAGCTGACTCAAACCCCTATTACCATCAGGAAGGAGAGTCATGGTTTGGACTCAGACACAAACCTAGAGACCGTGGTCATTAAACAACATGTTGCATTGCCTCTTCCCCTGGTTATTGCACAAATACAGAGCCTGGCACAGTTTTCTCAGGCCTTTTTCATTACACCTGGATCCACTGCACTCTTTCTTTCCCCATGATAGTAGTGTCCCTACCCTGCCACTGCATTATGTCTGAGCCAGCGCATCATTCATGTTCACCCTCTGATACACTTCGATTCAGTACCCTTAATGCAATCTGTTTATAAACTTGCTGCCACCCCAAATATCATGTTTTTATTTTATTATATTTTATTTACCATCATAAATACTAACCAACTTTCAAAAGAAATGGAATTAAATTCTACATACATTCTTTGTGAATGAAATCTGTGCATGTTAAATTCTGATTTAAAACAAGTTACTGATTAAACAGACTCAGAAAAATAATGAAAATGAAATTTATATGCTGAGCAGAGTATTGTGCATTGGTTACTAATACAAAGAGAAGACTGTAAACAGTTCTATCAATTATATCTTAATATCAAAGTCACCAAGGAAAATGCAATGCCGCTAGTGCTTTGCTCATATATAGAAGAGACAGTGGAAGATGATCTTCAATAGTAGGTGCCAATCCCTCATGGGCAGCCGGCCTGCAGGCCATGCAGGGCCATGTATGAGCACCCGTCTCCAGCTGCAGTAGAATGTCCCTGTCCCCTCCACCCAAGGTCAGATATAATAGTGAGGTTGGCCTGGTGTCACATGATGCACATGCCTCAAGCAGGGGTAAAGCAGTCACTGAGCTGAAAACAGAGAGAGATGTTCCCACACACAGTGATACGGGCAGCGTGAGCTTTGTCTCTTGGTTAAAAAAAGTGTTCTAACGGCAGTGACATTGAGCATTTCTCCGTATGTCTACTGGCCATCTTTATGTCCTCTTTGAAGAAGTGTTTATTCAGGTCCTTTGCCCATTTTTAATTTTTTTGGTGTAGTGTTTCTTAAGTTCTTTATAAATTTGGATATTAATTCCTTGTCAGATGTCTTGGCGAATAATGTTCTTCCATTCTGTGGATTGTCTTTTTATTTTGCTGATGTTTTTCTTTGCTGTGCAAAAGCTTTTTAGTTTGATGGAGTCCCATTTGTTTACTTTTTTCTTTGTTTTCCTTGCATGGTTAAATATATCTGATAAAATATTACTATGAGCAATGAGTGAGATTTGGCTGCTTATGCTTTCTTATATGATTTTTATGGTTTTGAGTCTAACATTTAACTCTTTAACACATTTTGAATTTATTCTTGAGTATGGTGTAAGAAGGTGGCTTAGTTTCATTTTTCTGCATATATGTGTCCAATTTCCCAGCACCATTTATTGAATAAACTATCTTAGCCCATGGTAAGTACTTGCTTCCTCTGTCAAATATTAATCCACAGTAAAGGTGTGAGTATATTTCAGGGCTCTGGACTCTGTTCCATTGATCCATGTGTCTGTTTTTATGCCAGCACCATGCTGTTTCAATTACTATGGCCTTATAATATAGTTTGATATTAGTTAGCGTGATTCCTCCAACTTTACTCTTCTTTCTCAGGGATGATTGTTGCTATGTGGAGCCTTTTGTAATTCCATATAAATTTTTGAAGCATTTGTTCTAGTTCTGTGAAATATGCCATTGGAATCTTAATAGGACTGGTGCTGACTCTGTTGCTTGCATTGGTAGTGTGGACATTTCAGTGACGTCAATTCTCCTTGCCTGTGGACATAGTGTGTATGTCCATTTATTCGTATCTTCTTCAATTTATTTCTTCAGATCTTTTACATTCTTGGTTAGGTTTATCCCTAGGTATTTTATTCTTTTTCATACAATTGTGAATGGGGTTGTTTTCTTAAATTTCCTTTCTGTTCATTATTGGCATATAAAAATGCAACTGATTTCCTGATACTAATTTTTTTTCCTGCTACTTTGCTCAATTTGTTTATCACTTCTAGTAGTTTCTTGATGGAATCTTAGGGGTTCTCTTGTAACATATCCAAAGGAACCCAAAACACTAATTCAAAAGAACATAAGCACTCCTATGTTCATTGCAGCATTATTTACAACTGCCAAGATATTGAAGTAACCCAAGTCCATCAGTAGGTGAGTATGTAAAACAAGTATGTGATATTTACACAATGGAATACTACTCAACAGTAAAAAAAAAAGAAGAAGAAAAGTTCACTCTTTGGCACAGTATGGATGGACCTGGAGAATATTAAGCTAAGTGAAATAACCCAGTCAGAGAAAGACAAATGCCATATATTTCACTCATATGTGGAATCTAATAAACAAACTGAACTAACAAAGAAAATCTCAGCCTCATAGAAAGAAAGCAGGATTACAGCTAAGGGACGGGGATGTTAAGAGGTGAACAGATTAAGCAAAAAGGAAAAAGGACTCATGGATGTGGACAACAGTGTGGTAATTATGGTAGGGAGAGAGTGCAAGGGGACTAAATGGTAATGGAAAATATACAATAAAATTAAAAAAAAAATAAATAAATGTTTTAGGTGTAAGACCCATTCTTATGCAGCTGAGTCATAATACTTTCTTATACAACATTTTAAAACTTTAACAATTATTAATTGTATATTCTTCAGCATAGATGTATATTTTCTATAAATCATTACATATTGAAAATGAAACTAAAGCTTATATTTCTTAAACCCAGACTACATCACATACATCATTTTTGTCTTACGTTTTCCAAATGTTTTTATTTTTCCATTTTTGTGTATGTTTTTCAGTGCCACGAGTGAGAAAAGATATTTTTCTAAGTCAAACTCAAGTTTTTGATCATTTATATAGAGTTGGTTTAATTTTTCTTATTTGAGCAGAAGGGGAAAACTTCTATCACAAAACTCAGAGCTTCTTGAGTAGCTAATATGCTATTTTCTTTTCTCTTCTTCTTTTCTTTGTCTGTCATGGTAAGCGTCTTCTTGAGTCAACTGTAGACGTTAGCAACAGTGAAAGCCCTTTCATTTTCTGGAAAAATAAAATTGAAAATGGCCATCTGTTCAACCTTCTGTTGTCAAAGCTGTCCCCCAGTTGTGTGTCTGCAGCATATTTTCAGAACTGCAGGGGAAAGATGTAACTAATAGAAAAATAGTTTTGTAATGTAACCCTTAACAAATTAAAAATGCATTAAAATAAGGGTAGTTGTTAATTATATAAAAATGTAGTTTAAACAACTTTTACAGTATCTTATATTCCTAATCCTCAAATGAATGTTTTTTAAAAAGTTATTTCAGTATCAAGTACCATCATCTATAAGATGTTTCCTTTTAACATTCACCCTCATAAGAATGAGAAATAACTTAAGATTCATGAGAAACTTTTCTAAAACATAGGGCCTTCAGGAGTATAGCTGAGGTTACAAAAGATAATTTATGAGCTTGGTTTGTAAGCTTTTTAAAAAATAGAATTAAAATAATAAAAAGTGTATTTTGACCTCTCTAATATATAACAAAAATACATCCTAGAATTTAATCCAAAAAAGAAAATTGTGAAGAGTGGTTTTGATGTTAAACTAAGGCAGTAAAAAAAAAAAAAAACTGCTTTGATTGTCTTCATAGCTATAACAGAGAATATTAAAAAAAACTGATTAGTAAGAAGTCAAGATATTTTTATTTTTTGTTTTCTAAAAATTGTATTGATTTATTTTGGGAAAGAGTGAAAGGGAGGGAGAGAAAGAGAGAGAGAAACATCATTGTGAGAGAAAAAACATCGATCAGTTGCCTCTGGAACATGCCCCACCTGGGACTAAACCCGAAACTGAGGCATGTGCCCTGACTTGGAATTGAACTGGCAGCCTTTTCCTTTGTGGGACAATGCTCAACCAGCTGAGCCATTCCAATCAGGTCAAATTCATATTTTAAATGTTTATTTTGTAGGGTAATCTTATAAAATGAAATAATTTCTCATTTGTTATAGGGTACATAGAATAAGCATCATTCTGTTAAAAATGTTTTTGAAATAGCAGCATGACTTGTCTCCCTAAAGACTAATGATCTCCTTAAAAAGGATGTGGACATAGTCAAGAGTGTACCAAATATTTTATCAGCAGACTATCTGGGTCTAATGTATACAAGATGTATTAGGAAAAAAAAAGGCTAGCCCAAATTTCTCCATTCAGTTCCCATATTTCATTTAGCTAGGATTATGTTCCAGAATATTAACTGTGTCTTGATTCAGAATTAAAGAGAGAGTGATAAGAAAATTACCTCTGCAGAAGGTCACTGAGTTAATCATCCATCCAAGGTGATTGGGATGAGTTAGAATAAGATGAAATTAAAACTTTATCTTCTGCTACTGCTAAAAACAAAGATATGTAAGCATAACACATTTCCTTAAGGCTTAAGTTATTGATACATCAACTGAGCATTCTCCAATAGGCTCGTGCAATGTTTAAATGGCAATTATTTATGGAACATATTTTTCTTCTTAGATGGTTCAACTTAGCACGCTGTGTAGTGTGTGCCTCTAAATTTAGTGAACAGTCACATAACTTCACAATATCAAATGATTATTGTAATGAAAAGCAATATAAAGTATTATTTCATTTTGTATGTATTTCAAAAACCATTATTAATGCTTTATGGAATTTGTGTATATCTAGTCATTTTGTTTATCAGGTCTTTTTCTTAAGGTTTTATTTTTTGTATCACATGTCTAATGTTTTCTTTTAAGAAGAAATAAGATTTTTGCTTTACCTGTATCCATTCAATATTGGAAGGACAAAGCCAGCGCCATTTGCTCTCAGGGTGCCATTTGCTGCACAGACCTATGACCCCGTTAAACATGACTAATAGTAAAACACTCCTCTGAGTGTGTGTCCTCAGGACTGGAAGTTACTGGGAAGTGGGAACAGAAAGTGACTAACCTGCTGCCTATGGCCTCAGGCAGAAGACAACTTTGGCACAAACAGCAGCCTCATGTTACAAGGTCCCCAACAGCCTAGGGGCCTCACAACAGCACCCCACCCCCTTTTCTAACCCCACTATAATCCGATGAAAACTCGAAGCCCCCACCCCTCAATGCTGATGGATCTCTGCACATCATGCCCTTCTCCTCTTCTGGAGAGTGAATAAAAACTTCACTCTCTGGACTTTCTTCTCTTTGTGATTTTTTTTCCACAGCCCACGTCAGTATCTTAATACATACTAACTTGTTCAGTGGTTCTTTGCAGTAAAACAAAGGCTTTAATTCTACGGCATCACTTTGAGTACTCAGATGTCATTTTTGGTCCAGTGACTATAAATAAATCTGAAAAAATAACATGATTTTTTGAAAAGACTTTTTTGTGACTTTTCAAAAAATGCCATTTGAAAATTCTAAATTTTACTCTTTGATTTCTCAACCAAAATTGTTATTCTCATAAGTGATTTATTTCCATTTTTCCTATTTCTCTATTAACCTGAAAATTCAGTGGGCATTGAGGTGCTTTATATTTATTTTAGTTTGTTATAAAGTCTTTGTTTAGAAATTTTATATTTAAGACTTATTACATGAATTACTTATATATGCATTGAGTAATTCCTAGTTTTGTGATTATCTATGCTCTGTTCTAGTGGAAACTTGACTTTCTATTAGAACAGGTTACCTGTTATGTTATATTGCTTTCAAAATAGCTACATCATAAATAATGCTGAGTACAGAATAAACTGAGGAATGAAATAGAAACAGAGGCATGGATACATGTAGCAGACTGTCAGCTGTGAGAAGGGAGGGGGGAGTGGGGGACTGCATGAAATAAGGTGAAGGGTGAGCCAATGAGCACAAATGCATGACTCACTGACATCTGTAAGGCAGTGGCCAGAGGGGAGGGGAAAGGGCGGTGAGGGTGGAGGGGAGGTGGGCAAAGGGTGGGGAAATGGGGACATCTATAATAGAGTGAAAAATAAAAATAAAGTTTAAAAAATCTTGCATAATGGAGAGTCTATTTTTTTAAAGATTTTATTTATTTATTTTTAGAGAGGGAAGGGAGGGAGAAAGAGAAAGAGACAGAGAAACATCAATGTGCGATTGCTGAGCGCAGTGGCCTGCAACCCAGGCATGTGCCCTGACTGGGAATGGAACCTGCGATGCTTTGGTTCGCAGCCCGCGCTCAATCCACTGAGCTATGCCAGCCAGGGCTTGGAGAGTCTATTTTTAATAAAATCAATTTTAGGGTGTTCCAAGTCAAATACAAAGTGGAGAGGCCGGGAATCAAACCCAGGCCTTTTGATTCCCAGACACTGTGCTGTGTTGCCTTCTCTACAGTAATCTCACAGCACATAGCACATCATTTGAAAAGTCTGCCTTTTAGCATGAAAATTTATTAAATATCATCCTGGGAGTGCACCCCTCGCACACAGCATTGTTATCATCAAAAGGCCATAACAGTTTAGTAATGGGATTTACTTTTCCCTACTGATGTTCTCTCGGTAATGTGCAAACTCGGCTATAGAGATAACAGAAGGCTAAGAACGGAGAGAGCGCGTGCATTTATCACAGGAGTAACTCAGAACAACGATGCCACTCTTGCGTTTGTGTCATCCCAGCCCCCAGTAGCTCGGGTGTTTTGGGGTAAATAAACTCTGTTTATCAGATATACCTCCAAGCAGGAAGACTTGTTTCTCTTTTTTCCTACTTCTGTTGCCTCATTTGCTGTCTACCTTCCAGGAATTTGTCATTGTTGTTTATGCATCACCATGCTTATTTCATGGTGCTATTAGTGCGTTCTTTCTCTTTAGAATTTATCATCCCGTTCTGTGTTTCCAAAGGCATGTGAGAAGAAAAGTGCCATCCGACTCCATCATAAACAAGAAACTTGTAATTCTAAAAATCTCTGTGTTGTTTTCCCCTAGAGTTATGTGGTGCATATATAAATAAGAGTAGAAATGTTAGATTTAAGGGAAGATTGCTACTCACTGGTGTGAAATGTTTAGTGGTTACTTACAGCCATCACCCACACACACACAATCTCTCAGGCTGCTGTGTGGGGTGGAAGCTGGGGTAGATGCCACATATGGTGGAGACATGACCATCTGTGAAAGTGCTGAGCAGTGGATGGGCCTGGGACGTATTTTAGAAGTGGAACTAACTGGCCTTGCCAATAGGTTGCATGGACGTGCACATATCTCAACACTCAGCTTCTAGTTATTGTGACTATATACACGGAAATGAGATTGCTAGAACTCACTTTTAATTTTTTAAAGAACATACTATTTTCCATAGCAACTGCCTATTTTTAATTCCTATCAATAATGCACACAGGTCCCAATTTTTCCACATGCTTGCCAAAACTTACTATTTTCTGTTTGTTTGTTTGCTTGACAGTGTAGTGGTCATCATAACTGGTATAAGGTGATATATAATTGTGATTTTGATTTCTCTAATAATTAGTGGTGTTGAGTATGTATTCACAAGTTTGTTAGCTATTTGTATATCCTTTCTAAAGACATGTGTATTCATGTTTTTTGCCCTTTTCAACATAGAGTTTTGTTTTGTTTGTTTTTGTTGGTGAGTTGTAGCTGTTATTTATATATACTGGATATTGGCCCCTTATTACACATATAGCTATTTCAAATATTTTTTCTATTCACTTGGTTACTGTGTTGACTTTTCACTCTTTTGAAACTGCCATTTGATGCATAGAAGGTTTAAAATTTGATGGAGTCCCATTCGTCTAGTTTTGCTTTCGTTGACTGTGTTCTTCATGTCATTTCCAAGAAAGCACTGCCAAATCCAGTGTCATGACATTTTCCTCATGTGTTCTCTTTAAAAACTTTATAGTTTTAGGTCTTCCACTTAGGTCTTTAATCCATTTTTA